>JANAVB010044361.1:0-23738 GCA_029216955.1 Iris pallida
TTATTGTTGTCTTGTCACTTACTATTGTTTGTGGCATATTTTATATTCAGTATTTATATGGCATGTTTATTGTATCTTGTTACGTCCCTCTGAGGACCTGGTTATCTCTCCAGGTGTGTGCTTCTGTGTTAGTTGCAGGTGTTCTAGTCAAGGACGTGATCTTCTCCATCCTTTCGAAGATAATTGCACTTGGCTAGTCTTGTTATTTCATCTATTCCTTCTTGTACCTTTTATTTGGAATAGTTGGTAGTGGACTTTGTCTCCGCCCAACGTATTGTACCAAGACTTATTACAGTTGATTATATGATAACTTTTATTCTTCATTTGTGGATGAGATTAGATTACTCTTGGTTTACTGCATTTTACAGCTTATGTATCCATACGAGGTTTCCATATATTGGAGTATACTTTGTATGTATGCTGGCATGGATACGTACCTAGTCCTAAGTATTTTGGGACTGGGACATTACATGTGTTTTGTGGTGGCCCATGCAGGTCGAGTTTGTCACTTCGGTTACGTAATTGTACCGATGTGAGCCTGCAACATAGGATTAGAATCTAGGAACCTCATCTATACAGCTTGACCTCTTCCCTTGGCTTCAAATTCTGAACTCTTGTTCGACCTCCTTGAATTGCATCTTGCTTGATTCCTTTCTACCGTCGATTCTTATTTTCGTGCTTAGTATCAACTAGGAAGATGACTACATTAGTATATGCACATAGGTCACACATATGGCTAGAATGGTTATATTGGCAATTGGAATACATTCAAGTCTCTAATTTAGTTAAAAAGGTTTTTTTTTGTGATTTAATGATTAGTCATTTGTAAATTAGAATATTGCCACGGAAAGTTTTAATCTTGAGATTTCTAAATAGTAAACACCATAGGATTGATACTGCAGGAAGGAGAAAAAAAAAATAGCTAGAATTTTTATACCATTGATTTAAGAAATTGATTGGATTTTTGAGTTTTGATATTTATGAATTATGGGGTTATAGCTATACATCTTTGAACAAATATAAAATTTATTGATTTTGAGTTTTGATGTTTATGATTTATTGGATTATGGTTATACACCTTTGCACGATTATAAATTTGGTTTGAAAATGATCTTAGCTTTTAAAAATGGCCGTAGGAATTATTTAAATTGAGTTGTACAACTTGCGATTTTCGTGTTTAGTAAATTTGAATTTTAAGTGGAAGTAATGATGGTAAATTTTGGTTTACAATAATTGAAAACGATTTTGAGAATTTTTTCTTTATTTTAAATTGTGTCCTATGATTGAGGATTTACAAATCTATTTAGATTTTTGGTTAAAAAAATAAATAAAAGATTTTGACTGGTAAGATTATTTAAAATTTAGTTTAATGTGGGGTTGCTAATATTAAATTTTTATTTATTTTTTTGGAGAATTTCGAAGGATGTGATGGAAAGTTATTTTGATCGATTAAAGAAAGTTACCATTTAAAAGTTGTGATTTTGTTGGAATAACTTAGCATGAATAGAAGTTAAAATTAATGAGAGCATTGAACGTAATTTTTGAGATTGCTTTTAATATGCTAAGACTTTTATTATGAGTTATTTGAAAATTTTAGAGTGTTAAATTTTTGATTGATTGTGAAATTTTTATGGATTCGTAAATTATGAATGCTTGAGTTAAATAGTTGAATTTAAACGTTAATTTTGGAAAGGGTTAGTAGTAACGTGATAAAATTTTGCTTTGAGATTTATGAGAGTGATTTAAATTTTTATTGATGAATTTGAACGGATTGGAGTGAATACAAATTTTGGTGATTTATTTTTGAAAGTTTATTTTTGAAACTTTTTTTGGAGGAAACTCGAGTTGAAATTTTAATGGTAGGCCCCAAGATAACCCTACTGAGTATTCCACACTAATTGCCATGTCACTCATGACCATGATGGAATATACACAAGTGTTGTTAGTCATCTACCTAGCTATGTGACTGTATTTCCACCTTGGCTTACTCGACCTTCCTTCAATTCTAGATCTTTTAATTGCGACCTTCTAACCCACTTGCATTTGAATAATGATCTAATGGTTCCTTAACTGTATTCATCTAGAAGACTATATTCCCCCTAGAACTGTGTTCCTAAATTATTTACTGGATTTTTTTAATTTTATTGCATGCTTTAACTTGATCTTCTTGATTTTTGTGCATTAATTATCACCTCATGAACTCTCACTTTCTATTTTAGATATTTTGGCATCCCTTACCATGACTTTGATATTTGGAGCACAACACTAGACTTTTCCTTCCAACAAATTTCAAATGTAAGACCTAGACAAGTCCACCTTCATGTAGATATATCATGTTCCACTAAAACTCGTCTCCTTGTACTCTATTTTCTTAATATGACTTAACCAAAACCTCTACCATGATACCAAGATACTTTCGGACTTGAATTAAGGATCCAACCTTGACTAAATTCTTTCGACCCAATATGTGATTGTGTTCTATTTGTCTCCTTAAAATGCCTAACTTGTACTTTGTCTTGATTGCTTGACCTGTTGTCCCACCACACTATTAGCTTAACTCTTGTAAGTTGGGTAGAATACCTCACGGCCCAACAAAGCCTTTGTCCTTGTGACCTATGTTGATAAGTTTACTCAGACTAGAAATTCAGAGGACCCTAACTTATATAGGGCAACCAAGCCATAAATGAAGAAATACTAGAACCACTGTATAGGGCCCACACTTCGGTTGAGCCTTGATTTTAAAAGATCTTAGACTATATAAATTTCCTTCATCATTACCTCCCTTACTCATATTTAGACAATCTCATGCTGCTAAATTAGCTTCAGTTTTGCAAGCTTATTCTTTTTGAGCTTGATCATGACATATTTTATTGGGTGCACCCACTAACATATTGTCTAATCAGAACCGGTGCATTATGGTCTGATCAACCTATTGCACTTTGGTTCGCTTATCGCATATTATTCTACGTGGATGGAGACATAGTAAACCTGCCTTAGAGTCTCTCCCGCGACAGCTTTGACAACTCTCATTTGAATTATTTTCGTCGCCTATGAACCTCGTATTTTGTACTCAATAGCATCGCCTTTGAACACTTTATTGTTGTTGACTTACTTACTTTAGAAAGACCACACACGGTACTTGATAGATAGACCCAAGATATCATCTTTAGTTGCCCTATCAGATATTTATACACAAATGTAGATAGCCACCGACCGACTCATGTGGCTATATCCTCGCCTTTAACTACTCCTCATTTCTCAACCCTAGAATTATTATCGTGTCCTTCCAATTGTTCATGAGCACTCGAGAATGATTCTAATCATTCACTTAAATCAAACCCTCGACCAAGACGATTAGTATCCAGTTCTCCTTTAAGGAATCACATTTCCTAAATGTCTAACTTATTCTCTTTGGCCTACTCAATTTCTTACTATTCTCAAAAATTTGATATTCAAAATTTTGTTACCTTCACTAGCAACTCTTATTCAATTCCATAACCATGATATATTTTTGTATATATCGACTCCACAATTTCCTATTGCATGGTGGTGTTGAACGCCGTTTTATCGCCTCCTCCAAAATTTAATTTATTTTGGTATTGACGAACTCTTCCAATCCCCCCAACCATATCTATCCTATTATTCCTAAATTTCGAGGACGAAATTCTTGTAAGTTGGGTAGGATGTAAAATCCCTATTTTTTAATTATTTTTTTAGACTTAAAAATGAATTTATACAATTTATGGTTTTATTTATTTTTTTAAAAACCTTAGCCACTGTTGAATTTTGTAACACAAGACTACCATGAATTTTGGCACGGAAAATGTAGCAGTGTGCCTTGACTACATTAGCCATGCCAGGGGAAGCCTAGCCATGGTGATAACCAAACTAGGAAAACTAGACAGAGTTGTGCATTAACTTATTTAAATTATTTAAATTAAATATTATTTTATATATTGATTTTTTGATGACCCGGGTTGTCCAATTCAGCCCGAACTGGGCCCGAACCAAATTTTAGCCCATGTAAGCAGGTAGTGTGACCAAATGTGGCCATGTAGACATATTTATGTACGTAAAAATTTATTCTAAATTATTTTATAATTTCATGCACAATTCCTAATTGTTTAATTATATGTACAATTATTGGTATTTTTATTAAATAATATATTTACAAGATTGTAGATTTTTCTGGACCCGGATAAGGGTATGCGGTATTGGTTCACCCACTGGGACGATTTTAATTTATTGTTATTAAATTTATTTTTATGAATATTTAATAAACATGTCTATTCTATTAAGACATTATTATTTTATCGTTGATTTATTGTGAATTGAATGTATATATATATATATATATATATATATATATATATATATATATATATATATATATATATATATATATATATATATATATTAAATATTGGATATGTGTCATTTAAATTGTTATTGGATTTTAATAGATTATGGTGATATATACATATACATATATATATATACTTATATAGATTTAAAAAGATTTTTAAAAAGGATTTAGATAAGAAAAGAAAAGGAAAAAAAAAAATCCACCCACCCACATAAGTGGGCGGGCCCCCACCCTCTCAATTGGTTGCTGCGTACAGCAGCAACCTTATTTCCGCGAGCAAGCCGAGCAAGTGGGTCCACAACTTATTACAAAGTGTATTAGTATTAGGTTTTGTCCCAAGTTATTATAAATATAACTTTTTCCACAAGCCTCAAAACCCTAATCTTCCAAAACAAAAGTTGAGGCTGATTATACCCTCTTCGCCTACGAATTCGTTTCACCAGTGGCGGAGCTTTGTGCGCGACGAACGGAGCATCGGAAGTCAGCCCCGCGTCACCCACGGAGCAGTTTTCCCACTCAAGGTACCCTACTTTCCTACAACGTAACTTTTTACTTATAGCACCGATTTTCGATCCGTAAGATTTTCTGGAAAGTAGACTTGAACCTCTTCGCGATCCTCCAGGTGGATTTCGAAAACAACCCATTAACTTGCTCGAAAAATCGAGACGAAGTTGAACAAAAATCTGTTTTCTGTAATATTGAAAACTGTTTCAAAACACCAACTTGTCGGCCACTTTTCTCGCTGTCCATTAAACTTTCATAGAAACTAATTAAAGTTAGTAAAAGACAACCTAACTGAGATTATAACGCACTTTTTGGCTTCACTTTTCATCTAGTATGTAGAAAGTTACACGTTAAAGTTTCACGAAAAATTGTAAATTCTGTTTTCAAAAGAGTAGAAAAACACCCGATACGACGTGCGCCCCGACAAACCGGGCGACGTGCTCGTACACTATACGCATCAAAAGGCGCGTATGGATGTTGTCGACGTGTGGGAACTGACGGAACCCGATTTGTTGCTTGTGCGCGACGAAATCAGTGCGTATCCGTCGAGATACCCCGTATCGACCCATTGCAAATTAAGTCACAACTTTGTGCACACTCATCATATCGCGATGAAACTTGCGCCATTGGACTCAAAATATTTTTCTGGTCCTGTGAGCCAAGTTTGGTCCGATTCTGAGACCGTTGATCGGGACGCTATTTTGGCGGGCCCACAATCCCACTCAACGGACGGTTTTATGCGCGGCCCACCGGAATCCAAAATTGGACATACCATTGGGTTCGTCTCACCAAAATAAATTCGTAGACATGTAGTTTGACGACTTTAGAGACCGTAGATATTGGCACGCATTTCGGTGCAAAGCGGGTCCAACGGCGGACATCGTTTTGACCCAAAATTATGATTTTGCCCCTGTTCCAGAATTTAACTTTTGGACAGGTGTTTCCTTGGCATATCTTTATTTCAAACTTGTTCGTGATGTTTGTTGCAGCATCCGGAGTCATCTGCGGGATTTGGCTTTTCTTGCTCCGTTTACTTTTCTGTTCGAGCTACTGGATTATTCTCTTTTGCACATAACCTCAGGCAAGATACGTTGCCATTATACTGTTTATTTTTAGTTTGTATTTTATAATATATCACTGTTCATTTATTTCCAGTTCTTGATTTACTATCTGCTCAGTGATATTAGATGTACTTTGTTATTTATCCTTTAATTGCATATGGACCTAGAGTTAAGGGACTACCATTATAGTGTATTGCATATACCTTGACACAGTTGTACCACGAGGATGTATGAGATGAGTAGCATGTAGAGGTTCTTGCGTGTGGGCTGATCCCCCATGTGCATGCGTTAGGGCTAACTGCTAATAGAGGCATATTAGGAGACTTAGCAGTTAGTAGAGGTACATGGTTGTGGATGCGACTTGACAGGTACATTGGGTGGGGAGAACATTTCCTTGTCGTATGGGCTTCGATTGCACTTCCCTTGTAACCCGGAAGCTCCGCTGGAGATACGGGTATGAGCCTCTCAGGTTGGCCACTGTCGTTTTTGAACGTCATGCGCTTAGGTCACTGGTGCCCAAGTGGAGACTATACCAGATCCAATTTACAGCCAGGGCTCATGCGACGAAAGGTTTGTTCTTAACTGCATGTTTACTTTAGTATGGTTAGATTACCTTATTGTTGTCTTGTCACTTACTATTGTTTGTGGCATATTTATATTCAGTATTTATATGGCATGTTTATTGTATCTTGTTACGTCCCTCTGAGGACCTGGTTATCTCTCCAGGTGTTTGCTTCTGTGTTAGTTGCAGGTGTTCTAGTCAAGAACGTGATCTTCTCCATCCTTTTGAAGATAATTGTACTTGACTAGTCTTGTTATTTATCTATTCCTTCTTGTACCTTTTATTTGGAATAGTTGGTAGTGGACTTTGTCTCCGTCCAACGTATTGTACCAAGACTTATTACAGTTGATTATATGATATCTTTTATTCTTCATTTGTGGATGAGATTAGATTACTCTTGGTTTACTCTATTTTACAGCTTATGTATTCATACGAGGTTTCCATATATTGGAGTATACTTCGTATGTATGCAGCTGGCATGGATACGTACCTAGTCCTAAGTATTTTGGGACTGGAGCGTTACATAATTTACTGTTTATATTCAGTCTGTATTTTTTTAATTGCATATCACTGTTCATTTATTTCTAGCTGTACCATGATTACAGTTCCTGATTTACTGTCTGCTCAGTGATATTAGCTATACTTTATTTATTATCCCTTGATTGCATATGAAATTAGAGTTAAGGGACTACCATTTGTAGTGTGACGCATATACCTCGACACAGTTGTACTATGAGATATTTGTGAGATGAGTAGCATATAGCCTCTGGACTTGTGTGTTGGCTGATCACGGTTGTGTATAGGACGTGCGTTAGGTCTAACTGTCAATAGATGTGTGTTAGAAGACTTGACAGTTAGTAGTGTTATATGACCACAGATGCAACATGATAGGAGCATTGGGTGGAAAGAACAGTTCCTTAACGTATGGGCCACATATGCACTTTCCTATTCCTGATCCTGCTGGCCTCTGACATTCGAGGAATGTTATGCTTTGAGATCCCTAGTATCCTGATGGGACCATACCTGAGTTTACTATACGTGTAGCCAGATGCCCATGCGTTGAAAGTTTGTTCTTAACTACATGAACACAGTAGAATGGTTAGGTACCTTATTGATGTCTTATCACTTACTTTTATTTATGGCATATTTATATTCAGTATTTATATGGCATGTTCTTTATGTATCTTGTTACGTCCCTCTGAGGAACAGGTTATCTCTTCAGGTGTGCTTTTTGTGATTTTTCGCACGTGCTCTAGCCAAGGCCATTTCTTCGAGGATGATTACACTTGGATCGTCTTTGCATCGTTCGACAAAATTTCGTTATCATGTATTTCACACTTTTTTGTTGGTTGTGGATTTGTCTCCGCCCAACAACTTGTAAATGCACTACCAAAATATGCTCATTTAGCGATGGACGTTTAGCGACGGAATTATTCCGTCGGTATTAGCGACGGTTTCGTGGCCGCTCAGCGACTGATTACCGACCACAAACATTTGCCATTTTTATTTTAATTTTAGGGACAGGAAAGGTCGCACATCCGTCGCTAGTGTGTCGGTGTTATAGCGACGGATCTTCGGTCGTCGCCACGTAGTCGTTTATTTGGCGGGAATTGTGTATATAATTGGCGGGACATATCTTCGACTACGTAGCGACGGATATTCTGTCAGATAATCAATAATAGCGACTACCTGGCGACGGATTATTCGTAGTCGCGATTCCGTCGCTAAATGAGCGTTCCAGACTTAAATGAAAAGGCGGGGGGAACTTTTGGCATTCCCCCCAAATTCAATCTCTCTCCTCTCTCTCTCTCTCTCTCTCTGTCTCTCTCTCTCTCTCTCGTGCGGCTTCATGAACGGCGACGGCGTCCTCTCCTCTCTCTCTCCCGAAGGTAATCTCCTCTCTCTCTCTCTCTCTCTCTCTTTGTGTCGCGGTGTCGACGTAGGGGCAGCGGGGGCGGCGGTCTTGGGGACATTCGGGCTTGGGGCGGGGACGTCGGGGGCTGGGCGGCTGGCTTGGGACGGGGGCGTCGGGGGCTGGGCGGTTGGCTTGGGGCGGGGGCGGCGGGCTTGGCGACATTCGGGCTTGGGGCGGGGGCGTCGGGGACTGGACGGCTGGCTTGGGGCGGGGGCGTCGGGGCCTGGGCGGCGGGCTTGGGGCGGGGGCGTCGGGGGCTGGGCGGCGGGCTTGGGGCGGGGGCGTCGGGGGCTGGGCGGCGGGCTTGGGGCGGGGGCGTCGGGGGCTGGGCGGCGGGCTTGCGGCAGCGGGCTTTGGTCGGGGGCGGCGGGGGGCTTTGCTTATCAAATTCATCTAATTTATATATTGGCTGAATAATGTGTTATCCATATTGGGTGTTATCCATTAGTTTGGTGGTGTTTGGATTAGTAAATGTGAATATGGCGTTTGGGTTCATGGTGTATATGTTCACTGTGTCAAGGACAGTGCGAGTTCTTCATCTGCATAAGTCAGTGTTTGGGTTCATGGTCTATACATCTAACTGTGATATACATATATATATGTGTCTATTATAATTAGCATGCAGGACGGCTTGGGGTGTAATGTGTGATTGTAGACATGGTAGGAATTATAGGTAATTAACGCTAGTGTGACTAGACTAAGGTAGTGCTTGCTAGATAATATGGACACTCTAGTATCCTAACCAAGTTAATTTAGACTAGATATTTAGGATATAGCTCCCATATCCTAGAAGTGGACTCTTGCAATTTAGAAATAGATATATTGACTTAGTTTGGTATCGGTATCGCCTATCGGTATCGGTATCGGTATCGCACTATCGGTCAAGGTTCACAATCATCGGAATCGGTTTAGGACTATTCCTATGAGTATTGGTATCGGCGATATCGGTAGTATCGGCGGTATCATATCGGAGTATCGGACTTTGGTATCGGAAAACAAATAATTATTAATAAATTATTTACATTTAAAAACATATATTTTATACATTTAGGCATAATTTTAAGTATTTCAGCGTTATTTCTTAGTAGTTTTGAAATTATATGAAATAGTAGTCACCCTTACCGATTGGTTTTGCCGAATTGACCGGAACAAAGACCCCCATAGTCGGTATCGGTCAATATTTGGTATCGGTCGGTATCGGATCGGAACATGCCAAACCGTATCGGTATCGGCCGTATCAGATCGGTATCGGCCGATACTTTAAACCATGCTATCGGTATCGAACTATCGGTATCGGTATCGGTATCGCACTATCGGTATCGGTATCGCAGTATCGGTATCGAACTATCGGTATCGAACTATCGGTATCGGTATCGGTATCGCACTATCGGTATCGGTATCGGTATCGCACTATCGGTATCGAACTACTAGTAACAACTGTATTTATATTTTTCTCTTCTCGAGCTAGAATACTAGCGGATCCACCAGTTACATGATTATATACTAATTCTGTTTAGTTTGTCTTACTATACAGATTTTTACATCTAATCTGTGATGGATCGTTATTTCGTTGATCGTACATGGATGTACAAACGACAATACGAGAGCAGAATAGGTGTGAGTGACGATTTTCAGGCAGGCGTGGAAGTGTTTCTTAAGTATGCCATGAGCAAAGCTCAGTTTATGGACGGTAACAAAATCAAGTGTCCATGTCGTAATTGTCGCAATAGACGTTACGAAGAAGTGGTGAGTGTAAGAGATCATTTGACCCGTAAGGGTTTCGTACGTGATTACGACCTGTGGTCATCGCAAGGTGAACTATTTGCCGAAAGACAGGTTGCGAATGCTGCTACTTATGCTTTTGATGATAATGCTGCAGCGGATTTTGTCGTCGATGACGACGAATGCTCCGTTGATTATGGAGACGTGCAGAACCTTGCACGAGATATGGTGTACGACGCGGCAGGGCCTAATTTTGATCTGGAGGATCCTAATCCCGAGGCGAAGGAGTTCTATGATATGTTTCAGGATGCTGAAACTTCTTTATATCCTGGTTGTGATCCACATTCCGTACTGTCAGTGACGATGCGGTTGTTGAACATAAAGTCCGATTTTAACTTGCCACAAACTTGCTATGATCGGATTACACAACTAATGAAGGAGGTGTTACCGAAGGAATCAAAAGAGCTTCCAAAAAACTTCTACAAGTCGAAGATGATGGTCCGACAACTGGGACTGGGGTACGACAAGATAGATTGTTGTCGCAACGGATGCATGTTGTACTACAAGCAGAACGAGGATGTAGAAAGTTGCCGCTTCTGTAATGCGGATCGTTACAAGGAAGTCAGGGGGAAAAGGAAAGTCAACTAAAAAACGACGTCCTTACAAGTATATGCATTACTTGTCGATCACGAAGCGCTTGCAGAGGATGTATATGTCTCAGAATACAGCAGAACACATGACGTGGCACAACGAAGAACGCACAAAGGACGATGGAGAATTGTCAAATCCTTCGGATGGAGAGGCGTGGAAATATTTCGATTTTTGCCATCCGGATTTTGCTGCAGAGCCCAGAAATATACGCATGGGGCTATGTTCTGATGGATTCGCCCCTTTCGGGCAGTCGGGATCTCAATACTCCTGCTGGCCGGTCATTCTGACCCCTTACAATCTGCCACCATGGATGCGTATGAAGACTCCTTATATGTTCTTGACAGCTATCATACCGGGTCCCAAAAATCCGACGAAGAATATCGATATATATTTACAGCCGTTGGTGGATGAGCTAAAACAGCTGTGGGAGATCGGCGTCACGACGTATGATATTTACAGGAAACAAAACTTTCAGATGAGAGCTTCACTGATGTGGACAATCAATGATTTTCCCCGCATAAGGTATGCTGTCGGGATGGAGTACTCACGGCACCCTGTCTTGTCCGATATGCATGCAAAATAGTAAGGCGTTCCGCCTTAAGCATGGAGGAAAAACTTCTTTCTTTGATTGTCATCGTCAATTTCTGCCCGCGAGTCATCCTTGGAGAAAGAACAAGGACGCATTCAGAGCTGGAAAACAAGAATTTTCTCATCCGCCTGCCAGATTGTCAGGATACGATATTTGGGAAGATGTAAAGGATTTTTCCACTGTAATGGAAGATCCATCGAACAATCGTGTCGATGGGTTCGGACAAACCCATAACTGGACCAAACGGAGTATCTTCTGGGACTTGCCTTATTGGAAAGATAATCTTATAAGGCATAATCTTGATGTTATGCATATCGAAAAGAATGTGTTCGATAATGTCTTCAATACCGTCATGGACATTAAAGGAAAGACGAAGGACAATCCAAAAGCAAGACAAGACATTGCCGAGATATGCAAGCGTCCTTATCTGAACTTGATACAAAGGGGAGCTGCTGGACAATTAAGTAAGCCGATAGCACAATACACATTGAGCAAAGAAGATAGATTAATAATCTGCAAGTGGGTATCTACTTTAAGATTTTCCGATGGCTATGTGTCGAATTTGTCTAGATGCGTTGACCTCAATGAACGCAAGCTAACGGGAATGAAGAGTCATGACTGCCACGTGTTTATGGAAAGATTACTGCCCATTGCTTTGAAAGAGTTGTTGCCTTCTGCTGTATGGGTTCCGTTGGCCGAACTATCAATATTTTTTAGGGATATTTGTTCAACTAAGTTGACTGTGCAACACATGGTTGAACTTGAGGAGAAGATTATCTTAACAATTTGCAAGTTGGAGAAAATATTTCCTCCTGGCTTCTTCGACAGCATGAAACATCTACCGATTCATCTAGCATACGAAGCCCGTGTCGGTGCATCTGTTCATTATCGATGGATGTACCCATTTGAAAGGTACATAAATATCGATATAATTTAAGCTGAATTTCTATTTATTTTAAAATTCTTTCTTAATTCTCAAGATAATTTGTCTCTCTAGATACCTACACCATCTAAAGAAGAAAGTTGGCAACAAAGCTCATATAGAGGCTTCGATATGCGAAGCATATCTTATCGAAGAGGTTTCAAACTTCTGCTACATTTATTTCGATACTCATGTTAAAACAAATCGAAATAGACCTCAAAGGAATGACGAGGACGTTGAGGATGGAGGAATATTCAATGTAAGGGGCAAGCCTGTTGGGGCTAGTAAAAGACGGTGGTTGACAGACGACGAGTATGATGCCGCTCACCGATATGTCTTGTTAAACTGTGACATACAAGAAGTGAGAGATTTGGAGAAGTAAGTCAGTACACTTGCACTCGTTATAATCTCGAATTTGATGAAGTAAGTGACTACACTTATATATTCTTATTTTCTCTAATAGTGTATTTAGAGATAAAATCAAAATGAGGAGACCCGATATTACCGATGAGGGACTTCAAAGAGAGGTTGATTGTACATTTCCGTCATGGTTTTGCAAATACATAAGTAACTGTGATTATAATTGAGATTATTAATATATAATCTGAAACATTTAAATTATAAATATTTGTTTACAGGTTTTATTGCCTGAAACAACACTCACTCATGAGAGTGTTCGTTATCTGGCACTGGGACCGAAGAAGCAAATAAAGACTTGGCCAGGCTATGTCGTTAATGGCTTCAGGTTTAAGTCAACTCAGAATGCTATAAATGTCGAATTTATCAATGACGGCATCAATACCAAGGATTCCGGTGTTTGCATAAGAGGCACCGTCTATGACGACGAGCCAAACTTTGACTATTATGGAGTGCTTCGGAATATTGTAGATTTACAATATACTGGCCCATATGATATGCATATTGTGATGTTCAAATGTGAGTGGTTCGATATGACACCAAATATCGGTTGGAGAATCGATAAACAATTTGGATTCGTCGATATAAATTATCGCAGGAGATATAGAGGGTCCGATACATTTGCAATAGCAAATCAGGCTGTTCAAGTCTACTATACAAGCTACCCAAGGTGTCGTAGAGATCGATTTGACTGGTGGGCAGTATGCAAGATTAAATCTAGAAATACATTCAACGTTGGAGACCCAGCATACCAAGAGGACCAGATCGAAAAGTCCCAATACTTGGGACAACACTCAGATACAATGGATGTTGAAGATATTGTTGAAGAAAATAGAGGGGAGGAAGAGGTTGATACACAAGACTTAGCTGTCAACCAGGGGAGAAAGAGGCGTCTTGTCCCAAATTTTGAGGCAGAAGAAGAAGAAGAAGAAGAGAAGAAGAAGAAGAAGAAGAATTTGATGGGGATGAGGATACAGATGAAATCGACGATGAAGATAAGGATGAGGATGAGGAGGATGATGATGAAGACGAGGCCGAGGACGAGAACGAAGACGATGATTAGGTTAAATATTGTTGTATAGTAAAAACACTTCTAATTACGTGAATTAAGTTTGACCTCATAAAAGCAATTACGTGAATTCATGTTTTTTTCATTCGATTATTTACTTATTGCAGATGGCACTCCTAGTCTTTTTCGTCGCGGCGGCACTCGTCTCCCTACTGGTGGTATGTATATTTTAGTTTATTTTTTTATATCCATTTACACTTTTATATTGTTAATTATGTTTATGTGTTCTATTTACAGGTCATGATGGCTGGCCGTGGTCGTGGTGCTGGTCGTGGTGGTGGTGGTGGTGGTGGTGGTGCGGGTCGTGGTCGTGGTCGTACTGGTGCTGGTGGTCGTGGTCGCATTCAGAGTTCCCGGGATGTGACCCCATCGAGCGAGCCCGACCCGGAGAGTACCCCGAGCACAGACGCATCCCGTCCTCGATCGACCACTTCATCGAGGCATTAGTCCGGATCTGCTAGCGGATCCGATCCGCTATCGGAACCACCAGCAGCGGATCCACCAGGGGATGCCCCAGTTACTGCACAGTGGGCCCCGGAGTACCCCCATACTCGGTTCCATCCGGTTACTGGGGAGTACATACGCGGACCCGCGGATCCTCCGACGGCACCAGAGAGGCCGGGAGGCGAGTTCCGACGAGAGCTATGGCCCGCGGGGACCTCGTAAGTAAATTTAAGTTAATTTATTAAATTTCTGTTATTTATTTAAGTTAATAATCCAGTCGTTTCTTCTTTGCAGGTTTTTTCCGTTTAATGTTGGCAGGGCCCTTGGAGAAATTATCAGGGCTAACTTCCACGGTCCTTACCTCAACTTTACGTCGGTGCCCCCAACCGAGCAGTACGTCTGGCTCGACGAGTTGAGGGTATATATCTATATTTTTTTGGTTAAGTCTATGTGATTCTTTAATCAACCATTTTGTAAATTACGTGATAATTGATTTTCTGTGTTAGAGAACGTACTGGTGGCCCCCCCATCGCGAGGAGGGGATCCGCAGGACCTACCGAAGCGCATGCTCGAAGAAGATACGGGATATGATTCATGACCTAAAGATGGGGCATACGAGGCCGAATTGGATTCGGCAGGACTATTATGAGGACCTCTTAGGCATGATGGATAACCCTGCATACAAGGAGAAATCGGAGAAGGCGAAGGTGAACCGATCTGCCGCGGGCCTTCATACGGGGGGATCAAGGTCTCACGCAGCGACACTTGTAGATCTGGTGAGCAACCGTAAATTTATTTCACTATCGAATTAGGTATTATTAATTAAAGGAGTTAATTAGTTTCTACGCAAATTTCGTATGCAGGCCCAACGGACGGTGAAGGAGGGAAGGGCGCCAGAATCGGTCACCATGCACGACGTCTTCCAGCATACGCACAAAAGACGAAAGGACGGGAGCTTCGTCGACGAGAGGGCCAAGAAGACTGATGTAAGTACTTATGTTTATGAGATTAACGTTAGAATTAAAAGTATTCGGACTATAACTTAGGTAAACTTAGGATTCACACTTAACTTAGTGAAACATAGGATTTAGATTACAACTTAGGTAAATCTTATAATATAAACACATTCATTTGATAGGCTGCGTATCGTGAGGCCCTTAGTCGGGCTCAGTTAACTGACACCGAGGATGTCGGTGAAACGACGCCCTTCCGGACGCCCTCTTCTTTGGCCGCTCGGAACGACTTGTTCGTAGATACCGTCGGCGGCTTTAAGAAAGGGTACCTGTACGGAGCCGGCTCCCTAGGGCCATTACATATGGCGACGCAGAGATTTCCACCGGCACCGCCTCCTCCCGTGGCCCGGGCAGACGATGATGTTAGGTCGCAGCTTACGCAGCTGCACGAGGCGGTGTCATCCTTGCGGGAGCAATTTGCCATGCACTTTCCGCCTGCGTCTGCTGCTGCCGGGGCGTCTGCTGCTGTCGGTACGTCTGCTGATGGTGCTCGTCCGTCTTCTACTGGTCCGTCGACTGCAGGTGTCGGTCCGTCTTCCGTGGGCCACCTTTCTTTCAACCCTGAAGCCCCTGTGCTACCGCCTACGGCTGTGACGGCACTCCTGGATCTCATGTCCGTAGAGCAGCTTCGCCGACTTCCGAGCACTGTCTACGACGCCTTGCCTCCGTACCTTGTGGAGGAGTATATGCGTCGGTCGAATACGGGAACGGACAATCGACCTCCTCCTTCTTAAAATGTTGTATTAAGAAAATTTGGATTATTTGTGAAAGCTTTGAACTAATTGTGCTATAATCGGCTTATAGCACCGGATATTATGTTACTCTTTAGGATAATTGATATTTATTTTCTATTAATTTGGTTTGGTCTGTGATTCTTGGATAATTGGTCGTATGTGCATATTTGGTCTATGTGATTCTTGGATAATTGGTGTGCATTATATATTTGGTCTGTGTGATTGTTGGATAATTGGTGTGCATTATATATTGGTTTGGTTTATACATATATTTGTGAACAGGGAAAGTGCTGCCAATTTTTTTTTCCCAAAAAACCCAGTTAGCGACGGACTAGTGACCGTTTAGCGACAGATATTCCCAGTTGCCGACGGGTTTTCGACGGATAATCCGTCGCTACCTGGAGTTTTTAAACTGTTTGCAGTCAGTGACGGGTTATCGACGGATCATCCGTCGGCAACGTTCTGGTGGTATAAGCTTCGACGGAACAGCGACGGAAAGGCCGTTGCTAGGGCGACTGATAACCAGCCGCTACTCCGTCGCTGTATCTGGTGACGGATTAGCGGCTGATTATCCGTCGCCATGGTTCTGAAAATGCATGACATTGCCAGAACCATGGCGACGGATAATCAGTCAGCAATCCGTCGCTGTAGCGTCGCGGTAGCGACGGGTCCGCGACTACTATTCCGTCGCCATGGTGCTGGAAATGCTAAGTATTTCCAGAACCTGATCGACGGATAGTCCGTCAGAACACCATCGCAAATCCGTCGTTAAGTACCGACGCATACCGACGGATTAGCGACGGAGCGATACGATCTGATACGCTGTTACGACGGGTTACCGACGGAAATTTACGTCGCTATTTCCTACACAGTTCAATACTTAATAGTTGAAATGGACGGAAATCCGTCGGGAACGTGTCGCTAATGCTTCGTATTGTGACGTCGGAAATCCGTCGCTATTCCGTTGCCGTGACGACAACTTAGCGACGGAACGTTATTAGCGACGAGCTGATTGCCGACGGATTATTTTAGCCAAAATCCGTCGGTTATCGGTCGCTAATGGTAATTACCGTCGGTTTAGCGACGGATGTGGCCGTCGCTAAAACGATAAATTTTGGTAGTGATGATAATTCATGAGTTATTATAAAGTCTTTACTCTTTATTTGTAGATGAGATTAGTATCGTAGTTTACTGCATTTTATAGTATATGTATCCATACGATGATTCCATATATTTGAGTATACATCGTATGTATGCAGTTGGTATGACAACGTACTTGGTCCTAAGTATTTTGGGACTAAGGCGTTACATATTTTTGTGGTGGCCCATGCAGATTTGTTTATCATTTCGGTTACGTTCTTTGCCTATGTGAGCCTGCATATAAGATTAGAGTCTAGGATCTCATCCACATACTTGCATCCATCCTTGACTCTAATTTCGAACTCCCGTTTGCCATCCTTGATTTGCATCCTTCTTGAACTCTTTCTACCGTGAATACTTATTTCTTGTGCTTAATTGCGGTTAGGAAGATAACTACACTAGTATATGCTCATAGGGCAAACACATGGCTAAAAGGATTACATTTATAATTAGTCTGCATTGAGGTCCTATCATGAGTTATAAAGACATTTATTACTTTAAGGATCAAAGAACCCTATCTTCCTAAAGGTATGATCTTGTAAGAGGTATTAGTTGATTCGAAGTTGGGTAGTAGCGATTACCGACTATGAAGGATAATTAGAATTTTATTTTGACACTACTAAGTGGTGTACACAAGAGGATAGTTAGCATATATATACAATCGAGAAAACAAGTTGATTTGATTTTTGAGTTTGATTTGGAAGGTCTTCGAAAATATTTATGAATTTGGGGTTATAGTACACATATTTTGAGGATATGGAATTTATTTGGGAAAAATTCTAAATTTCTTATGATTGATTTATTTAGATTATGAGTTTAATGTCTCGATTGTGGAAAAAAATTTCACTTTTGAAGATTTTAGAGTACTTATGACTTGCTCGAAGTTTAGATATACATTTTGAAGGATATAGAATCAATCCGAGGAGTTATTTTAAATGTTCAATTTTTTGAATTACGATTGATAAGATTATTTAAATCTTGAGCTTATGTTTTGGGATTGACTGTAATATGCTACGTGTTATCTCGAGGTTATTTGAGAAATTTTAAATTTTTTAAAAGTTATGATTTGTTATGGAAGTTTAGTAAAAATAAAAATAAAAAAAGGTATTTGACGAATGATAGGATTATTTGAATATTGAGTTTTATTACAACTTTCGGGAAATGTTATTAATGATAGGATAAAAAGTTATTTTTAGATTGATTAAAGGAATTTACATTTTAAGTTATGATTATGTTAGATGACTTAGAATGAATAGAAATTATGGTATATTATTTTTTGAGAATTTTTATTAAGAAAATTTGTGAAAGCTCGAGTTCAAGAAGTTAGACTTATAATGGTAGACAACCAAGATAGTCCTAATGAGATAGAGTTGTCCACATCAGTGACATATCATCCATGGCCACGATAGTTGTAAATACTCAAGTATAATTAGTCATCTGCTAAACCATGTGATCATATCTCAATCTTGACTTACTCGACCTTCCCTCAAATTTTGATCTTTTATCGTAACCATCTAATCGTTTGGAGCTTGAAAATTAGTTAGATCGTTCCCTGATCGTACCTCATCTAGGAGACTATCTTCTCTCTTGAAATCGTATCCCAAACTTATTCTCCTTGATCTACTAGATTCCCTAATTATCTTTATTCGTGCTTTAACTTGATCCTTCTATTTTCGTGCGTTAATTGACACCTCAAGAACACCCACATTCTATTTAAATCTTTTGGGTGTCCCTTACTGTGACATTGATAATCGGAGCACGAGACCAGCTGTTACCTTCCAACAAATTTCACATACAAGACATAGATGAGCCCACCTTCATGTAGACATATCATGTCCCACTAAAACTTGTCCCCTTGTGCTCTATTTTTATGACGCGACTTTCAGTTCAAAAAGGCTAAACTATAACCATTACCATGTTACCGAAACACTTTCCAACTACAGGTAGGGACTCAACCTCGACTCAAATCGTTTGACCCTATATATGAATGTGATCTACTTAATTCCTTAAATGCTTACCTTTGTATTTTATCTTGATTGCTTGACTCTTGTCCTTTTATTATCTTGATTTACTTAGACCCATTACACCTTTACTCTTCATGCAATATTAGCGACCCTTACTTTCCTCCCAATTGTTTGCTTCACTCATTGAGGATTTCAATTTTTACTTCACCATAGTTTATACAACTTTTTTTTTCTTGTATGATTTCCTTGTTTAAAGAATAGAAACTGAATCATGACACCCTTCAGTTATACGACTTAATTAGAAAACTCCACAGGGAGAGTAAAGGAATGGTTGGATAGGAGAATTGTGCTATTACGAGGAATAAATAAGATGTGATTGTATGTTAAATTTTGGGAAGGACACTAATAGATTAAAGATTGAGAAATTTTTTTGTGATAATAAAATTTTCTGTTAAAGAAACGATTAAACGTGAGGAGGTTATAGATTGACAAATTTGACTTCAAGGAATAATGAAATTTTAAGAATGAGGATTTTCGATGCTCAAAGGATTGGATCCTATATCGATGGATGCGAAACTTCTACTAGGATGAGTTGATTTTGAGAAATATATAGAAAAGTTGAAAAAAAAAAGATTACGAATTTATTGAATCCCAAAAGTTTTGGGACTTATGATAAGGTATATGATTTTTTGCACAAAAGGTTACAATTAAGATTTGAACTAAGATTACGAGATTTATGATTCGAGAATATGTTTTAAGGAACATAAATTTTTGTGAGTTAAAATTTGAGGAGAAACTCCAAAGAGAATAAAGAAGAAAAGAAGGATCCTATGGATTATTTTAATTCTGATTTATAAGAAAATTTTGGAGGATGTAAATTA
Organism: Iris pallida; assembly: GCA_029216955.1. Classification (NCBI taxonomy): domain Eukaryota; kingdom Viridiplantae; phylum Streptophyta; class Magnoliopsida; order Asparagales; family Iridaceae; genus Iris; species Iris pallida. The sequence goes on from JANAVB010044361.1 coordinate 19,955, forward strand.
ATTTGGAGAAGAATAGATGAAAAACTAAGTATCCAAAGGTATCGACGATTTTGTTGAACTTCAAACTCGAGAATATGACGATATCAAACATGAATTTCAGTTTCGAATAGGGGTTTGATCATAATTAGAGTAAGAAAGGATCACACGGTTATGAGGTAGACGATAGTAAGCATCGAATATAGACATTAGGGGTTGTCATACGCATAATCATATTTTTAACTAGAACAGTCGAATTTCTTTTCTAGTTATTCGAATGACCTATTATTATTGAAATGTCGTTCGCCTTCTTGACTAATATTTTGATTGCCTTCTCTCCCAGTGATATAAATCATAACTTCTTATCGATAAACTCCTTGTACCTCTTCAACCCTACCTACCCTATCTATTTCTAAATTTCGAGGACGAAATTCTTTTAAGTTGGGAAAACCCCTAATTTTCTACTACAATTTTTTTAATAAATTGGACATTGATTTTTGCACTTCGTATTCGTATGTCGCATGTGAAGTTGTATTTGCCGTATTGTATGTCGTATGCAAGTTTACGTTCGTATTTGCTCGTCGAGTCGGAATATGTGCAAGTTACATATTTTCAGAAAATATTATATTTATAGATTTCATTTTTATGGAAAGTATAGTTTCAAAATAAATTATATGATAAATATACTTTTGCCTAAGTTGTCAAAAGTATTGCATCGAGTTTTTATTTATATTAAAAATAGTAATAAAAAGATTATTCTAAGTATTTGCATACATGATTCATGAATTTAATTCGTGAATATATTTTAAATTCCTAATTATCAAAATTGTTATTATTTTAATTTATAGAAGTAATAAAAAGTCTTTCTAAATTTGTTTATTATGAATTAAATCAAAAATTAATTTTTCGGATAATTTTAAATTAATTTTTGAATTAAAGATTATCTAGTATACATATATTGGAAAGATATATTTTTGTGGTTTTAAAAAGTAAATTAAATTAAGGAGGTGAATTATCCATGGGGATTTAAACAATCCTAGTACATATCCAACCAGGGTTCCTCACCTCCTATATAAGGAGAGCCTATTGTTTCTTTTCCACATAATTTCCACCAAACCAATCTCTACAACTCGTGCATCGTGTCTGTGCCTGTTCCCATCTACTAAATCTTTTCTTCTACAAATACAATAAATCCGTACCGCCAGACAATCCCGGACGCCCAACTATGTCGTGTCGGACATTCCTCGATACTACGATACCAACCACCATAACCGACAATGCTCTGTCTCCTCCTTCCTCCTCCACCATATCCGTAGCCCTGCTCCGACACTCCTCGTCATCCCCCAAACCTCAATACTACCACAGCCACAGACGACCCCGTCGCCACCAACAACCATTCCAGTCACCCAAATCCTTTTGACCAAACACCTCAACCACCACTATCTTCACCACCATTAACACCATCACCGCGGCCATCAGAAACCTCCCATCAACACTACTGCCAAACTATTCATCACCGTCCTCCGTCACCAACATCACCACCACCGATGGCACCCCTCCGACTTCACGAAACCGCCCGCCACCATCATCCTCACCACCATCACCACAAAGAGTGGAAAAAGGGGGGAAATGCCTAACCTGAGCTGGCCGAGTCACCGCCACCACCATGCTAAGCGAGTCGCCGCCGCCGGAGCACACTTCCGTGAGCCGACGGCGCCCCGTCGTGAGCCCCTCTCACCCACACGCGCTCTTGTAACTGGCCGCCGCGCCGAGCAGGCTCCTTCACCTCTCCTCCGGCTTCCCGCTGCCTCCTCCGTTTGGTAAGACCCGCTCCCTTTCTCCTTCCCCCTTTCCCTCTGAGCTTTTTCCCTCTCCAATAATAAACTTCCTTCTCTCTCCTTATTACTCCCTTACTTCCTTTTATGTCATTTATTTTGTTTCGTTACGTGGTGTCTCACAAAGAGGAGAGAGCACTGTGTTGTTTCTTTTTTTTTGATGTGGCTGTTGTTGTGTTTTGTTCCTTTTTGTGTATTGTTTTACTTTTTCTTTTCTCAGTCTTATTTTAATAGTATCAGTTTCCTATATTTTTATTATACATATATTATTATTATTATTATTATTATTATTATTAAAATTATTAGTTAGTATGGTATGTGTAGGATAATTAATAAACTTTATATATTAAGATTCTTTATTATAGTGGTAGTATTAGCACAAATTATTTATACTAATTATTTTATTAACTAAATAGTTTACGAAAAGCTATTTTGAAGAAAAGATATTAGGGGACTGTGATATCACCACAAAAAATTTCTGCCTATTTAAAGTAAATTATAGTTTTACAAAATATGGGTCTAAGCCTTACCTAAGATTCTAGATTTTTGTATTTTAAAAATATATGTTTTGACCGAAAATATTATATTTACACTTAGAGTTTTAGTCTAGATGATTTTTTTAGATTCAATATCTATATTGAGTAATAAGAATATAGTTTTAAAAAAATATTAAATATTTTCAAAATTGTCTATGGGTGTATTACCACAATTCTCTTCGATTATCATCAGTTATCATGTCTAATCATACATTCATACTTTCTCATGAATTCGGACCCCTTCCCAGCAATCATGGCTTTTGGACAAATCGGTACATGGCAGACCATCGTACCACACCAGGAGACACACCAGGCAAGATCCCTTACCATAATTTACTGTTTATATTCAGTCTGTATTTTTGTTAATTGCATATCACTGTTCATTTATTTCTAGCTGTACCATGATTACAGTTCCTGATTTACTGCCTGCTTAGTGATATTAGCTATACTTTGTTTATTATACCTTAATTGTATATGAATTTAGAGTTAAGGGACAATCGTTTGTAGTGTGTCATATATACCTCGACACAGTTGTACCCCGAGATATGTGTGAGATGAGAAGCATATAGCCCCCGGACTTGCGTGTTGGCTGATCACTGTTGCGTATAGGACATGCGTTAGGTCTAACTGTCAATAAATGTGTGTTAGAAGACTTGACAGTTAGTAGTGTTACATGGTCGTGGATGTGACATGATATGAGCATTGGATGGGAAGAACAGTTCCTTAACGTATGGGCCACAAATGCACTTTCCTATTCCTGATCCTGCTGGCCTCTGACTTTCGAGGAATGTTATGCTTTGAGGTCTCTGGTATCCTGATGGGACCATACCTGAGTTTCCTGCACCTGTAGCATGATGCCCATGCGTTGAAGGTTTGTTCTTAACTTCATGAACAAAGTAGAATGGTTAGGTACCTTATTGATGTCTTGTCACTTACTTTTATTTGTGGCATATTTATATTCTGTATTTACATGGCATGTTCTTTATGTATCTTGTTACGTCCCTCTGAGGACCTGGTTATCTCTCCAGGTGTGATTTTTGTGATTTTTCACTGGTGCTCTAGCCAAGGCCATTTCTTCGAAGATGATTACACTTGGATCATCTTCGCATCGCTCGACAAAATTTCGTTATCATGTATTTCCTTCTTTTTCATTGGTAGTGGATTTGTCTCCGCCCAACAACTTGTAAATGATAATTCATGAGTTATTATAAAGTCTTTACTTTTATTTGTGGATGAGATTAGTATCGTGGTTTACTGTATTTTACAGCTTATGTATCCATACGATGATTCCATATATTGTAGTATGCATCGTATGTATGCAGCTGGCATGACAACGTACTTGGTCCTAAGTATTTTGGGACTGAGGCGTTACACTAGGCACCCCAAGTAGGACAGACAGGTCCCGAGAACCCTGTAGCTGAAGAAGAGTACCTACCA
>JANAVB010044362.1:0-13003 GCA_029216955.1 Iris pallida
GAGAGAGGGTATCTGGATCTCGAGAGGCAGTACCGCTTCACTCCCGTAGACCAGGAGAATGGTGTGTTGCCTGTTGGGGTTCGTACCGTTGTGCGGTAGGCCCAAAGACATTCGCCAAGCTTTTCGTCCCAGTCGCGTTTGTTGGATGACACGACTTTTTGAGCAGCCTAACGATAGTTTTGTTGAACGCCTCGGCCAATCCGTTTGCTGCCGTTGTAGGCGTTGTAGCGGTTGAGGCCACGTTCTGAATGCGACTCTTGTCACAGAATCTGCTGAAATATGGCTGATGAACTGAGGACCATTATCATGGATGATCCGCCTGGGTACTCCGAAACGGTAAATGACATGGTGTTTGATAAAGCTGACCACCCTGGAGCTCTTTACTTCCGCCAATGGGACTGCTTCTGCCCACTTGAGAAGTAATCGGTAATGGCCAGGATGAAGCGGTGCCCCCTTGATGAAGGAGGGGTGATCGGTCCTACAATGTCCATGCCCCAGGCTTCGAAGGGCCAGGAGGCGACTGTAGGATGTAGTGGTTCTGACGGCGTATAAATGAAGTCTGTGTGAAGTTGGCACGCATGGCACTTCTTAGCATAGTCGACAGCATCAGCGGCCATGGTTGGCCAATAGTAGCCCATGCGTCGCAGTCGATCCTGCAACTTAGGACCAGGTTGATGAGCTCCGCAAGTTCCGTCATGAGCTTCTCGAAGAGCTTCGGTCGCCTCTTCGTTGGACAGGCATCGAAGGAGAAGCCAATCATAGGAGCGTCGGTACAGCATTTTAGTGGCTGTATCATAATAGAATCGAAGAGAACGTCTCCTGACTGAGACGGCTTCCTTCGGGTCCTCTGAAGAATTCCGTAGACGGCGAAGTCGATGAACGGGAACCTCCAGTCTCGGACATTAACACCAGTACTTGTCGGCATGGCATGGGCCACTCGTAAGCATAGGTTATTTCTAGGACAAACCAAGTCTCGGCCAACTACCGTGACGTAGTGTTGAGTCCCAAGGGGTGCTGCTAATGAGGCTGCGAGGCCAGCCAGAGCATCAGCCTCTAGGTTTTGTAGACGAGGTACGTGTTCGATGAAGAACCCGGTGAAGGTTGAAATGATGTTCAATGCAACTTCATGGTAAGGGATCAGATCTTCATGGCGAACCTCGTATTGCCCTCGGATCTGGTTTACGACGAGTTTCGAGTCGCCGTAGGCTTCCAGATGATCCACCCCCAGCTGTTGTGCCAGCTGGAGTCCCATAATGAGCACGTTGTACTCGGCAACATTGTTGGAGCATGGCTTCGAAAGAGAGTAAGCACGCTGGATGACCAGCTGATCGGGGGAGACTAAGACTACCCCCACTCCTGCGACGATCTAGCCTTTGGGGCCTGTTCTTGACGCGCCATCGAAAAACATCCGCGAAACGGAGCTTCCTTCGGTGACGTTTGATTCTTGAACCTCATCCGGGATGTCTTCATAGAGTCTTGAGGACTCCGGGATGGGGTGTGCAGCTAAAAAGTCGGCCAGGGCCTGACCCTTAACGGCTTTTTGTGGCACAAATACCATGTTGTATGGTGTTAGCAGGATCGCCCATGTAGCTAGCCGGGAGTTTAATGACCCTGGCTTCGTCATGAGGACTCTGAGTGGATTGACTCGGGAGATGACATGAATTGTCTGGCCCGAGACATAATGGTGAGTCTTCTGGATGGCAAACACCAAGACCAAGCACTCCTTTTCAACGGGGTTGTACTGGTGTTCGGCCCCGATGAGCGTTCGACTGAGGTAGTAGATCGCTTGCTCGTAGCCTGTATTGCTGTTTTGAGCCAGCAGAGCGCCAAGGGAATGATCTATGGCACGGACGTAGAGGAGAAATGGTTTGCCGGCGACAGGTGCTACAAGGACTGGCGGGCTTGTCAAGTAAGCCTTGATGTCGTCGAAAGCCTTTTGGCACTCCTCTGTCCAGACGTAAGAGACTCCCTTCTTCATGAGCTGAGTAAAGGGTTGACATTTACCGGAAAGGTTTGCTATGAACCTCCGGATGTATGCCAGACGTCCCTGTAAGCCCGAAGTTCTCAAAATTCTTCGGAGGGTCCATGTTGAGGATAGCTTTGATCTTCTCGGGATCAACATGAATGCCTTTCGCCGTGATGACAAAGCCCAAGAATTTTCCACTAGAAACCCCCAGGAAGGATTTAGCGGGGTTCATCTTGAGTTGATGTGCCCGCATGAGATCGAAGACTGTCTTCAGGTCCTGTAGGTGATCTCCTTTGAGGCGGCTCTTGACTGCGATGTCGTTAACATAGCATTCGACTGTCTTGCGAAGATGTTGACGGAAGATGGTGCTCATAGCTCGTTGGTATGTAGCACCGGCGTTCTTCAAGCCGAAAGGCATCACTGTGTAGCAGAAAACACCCTTTGGAGTCCTGAATGACGTGTGTTTCGCGTCATCGGGAAATATCTTGATTTGATTGTAGCCTGAATACCCGTCCATGAAAGACATGCGTTCGAAGCCACACGTGTTGTCGATCATCACGTCAGTGATTGGAAGCGGGAATTCGTCCTTCGGGCAAGCAGAGTTGAGATCCCTGAAGTCGATACAGACTCGTATCTTCCCATTCTTTTTGGTGACAGGTACGACGTTGGCTACCCAATCTGGATGTCGTTCCTCACGGATGAAGCCGCTGGTCAAGAGCTTGTCCACCTCTTGATCGATGGCATTCATGATGTCCGGCCGGAAGTGTCGCTGTTGTTGTTTAATAGGTTTGGCATCGGGTAAGATGTTCAACCTATGCATTACGATCTGTGGATCGAGTCCCGGCATGTCTTCGTAGCTCCAGGCGAAGACGTCGATATACTCCTTAGCCAGTTGGATTAAAGACTCTCGGTCTTCTCCTTCTAGGCTTTTGCTGATGAAGATGGGCTTGGAAGAAGACCCGTCTCCAAGGTCGATCTGCTCGACTTCGTCTTCGGTGGGAGGTTCACGTAACTCGAAACGAGACTCCCATTGTTCTTCTAGGCGTTGAGCCCAGGGTTCTTCTTCGAAGGGTTCCGACGCTTGGTCTTCGCCTTCATCTTTTTGAGGTTGTGCTGATGTCATGTTAGCTGACAGCACTTTCCTGAAGACTGATCCGATACTGGTATCGAATCCCAAGTCGATGCTTCGGACGAGTGGGAATGTTCTACGTCTTCTGCGTCTGAACTCTCTGGAGTTGATGGCGGCGTGACATAGCCTACCCCCCGTCGAGTCCGATTGTAATAGTCCTACGGCTTTCCTTTAGGTGTTGGAAGCCGGAGAGGGAGACGTCGACCCTTGCCGTAGTTTAGGCCTTTGTTGCTTTTCAGGTCGTAGCCCATCTTTTGGATGATGTGTTTTGCCGTATCCGTGTACCGATAGACTTGTATTCTGCCGGTATCAGGTTCTGGCTCGAGTGGCGGGAGGTCTTGATGACACTCGACTTTGCCAAAGATGATGGATCCTTCGTCTCGACTTCGTGGAGGGACTATGTAACAGACTCCTTGAGACGAGACTACTCGATTTACATGATGGACGGTCGTTATTTGTGTTTGCAACGACCGTAGAGCGTTATCTAATGTATACATGGCATTCTAATGTGGAAGACAAGAATAATTAAAAGACACTCTATTATTGATGAAATAAGAGATTTTATCCCGTGGGATTACATTGTCTAAGGAGGGTGCATCCACATCAGCAGAGATATATTCGCCAAGCTCCTCATCTGTAAGCACTGGGGTTGGATCAGGAGAGTCCACCACAGCTTTGATTTTGGGGTCCGAGAGGGTTATGTGAGCCCTCCCTGGCATCTTGGATGACTGCGGCGGCTTACCCTTAAGACGCACCTTCAGAGGTGCCTCAACTGCGCCTCCAGTGATTGGTGCCTTCCCCTGTAATTTTGCCACCAGGGGAACCGATGTTTGAGACGGCTTTCCCTTGAGGCGTATCTTCAGGGGAGCTTCAGGAGTTGGTGCTTTTCCTGGTAGCTTGATGCTCATTGGAGGCACCTTCTGAGGCGGTTTGCCCTTGAGTCGGATCTTCAAAGGGGCATCGGGATTCATCTCAGGCTCCATGTTCGGCTCAGCTGCCATCTCTGCCTCGTCATCAGCATCATTGGCTTCCTCCTCGTCAAGTGACTTGTATAAGTCGAAATCGGTGAAGTAGGCTTCAATCCCTTTGAAAGGATCGATGTCTGCGAACTCCGTCCGGATGACGCCGTTGGTGGATACATATTTCATGCATTGGTGGAGCGTGGATGGCACCACCATGTACTCATGTAGCCATGGTCGACCGAGCAGGATGTTGTAGTTGACCTCGGCATCCACAACATAGCAGGTCACCTCAGTTCTGAGGTTACCGATGTGACACTTCAGTCGAATTTTGTCCAGTGGCTCGCTTTTGCTAGCGTTGAAGCCACTGATGGTTGTGTTGGAGGGCGCCAGCCGGTACATTGGGATCCCCAGTGTTGATAACAGCGCCTTCGAAATGATGCTGAGAGAAGACCCCGGATCGATCTGAATCCGGTTCACCTTGACTGAACCGATATACCCTGTATAATACAGCGGCCGGTTATGTCGGTGGTGCTTGAGCAGCATGTCTTGTTGGGTGAAAGTTATGTTTGGGATAACTTCATCCGCACAATGACAGTGCGCACAAGTAGTTGGGAGGTCTTCAGGCTACTTGACCTGACTGAGAAAGGATTCGGCATCCTTCAGAGCTTCACAGAGAGCTTCTCGGGAGTCTTTGAAAAGACGCAGGAGCTCGAACAAAGATAGGCGGGCAGGAGTACTGGCCAGTTGTGCCAGTATGTCGAAGTTGTGGGGCTTGGCTAGCCCCGAAGCATTCTCCTTTCGTAGAGGTCTGTCGAAACGAGCCTCCACCTGCTTCTGCTTATTGGCTGCTGAGGGCTTAGACGGGCCCTCTTCCTGGACAGCAGGGACGGTGCAAGGAGGCACCACCTCGGCGGCAGCTTCGCCGGGTTGGGCGTTCTGTTGTGCACACGTCTGCACAGGGAGTGCCTCTTCCGTTGAAGAAGAGACCATGCGGCAAGACTTGATCTTCCTGCCATTTGGATTTGGAGGTAGGACGTACCTCCGGTTGAGTCACCTCGGAGACGAGGTCGGGGTGGACCCATAGGACCTCTCCTCGAGATGTGGTAAGTGGGATGAGTCCACTCACATTGTCACGGGTAGGTGGTAAGTTAACCACCTCCATTGTCGCCTTAGGGATGGGGACGATGCCATCTTGTGTGGTAGTTGGCGGCAAGGTGCCGAACTGGAGTGACACCACATTGGCTGACACCGTCTTCTCTTCGTAGTCGACGGAGATTACATCCGCATTGATCATGCGCTGGATGTAATTTTTGAGGACATAACAGTCCTTGGTCGGGTTTCCGACAAACCGATGGTAGTGACAGTACCTCGGGTTGTCCACTTTCCCAACTTCATCGGGCCGCTTTGGGTCTGGTAGCTTGATCTTGTCACCCTGCTTCAGTATTTCAAAAAGTTGCAGGGTGTCTTCGTCGTTGAACGAATAAACCTCCTTGGGCCTTGGTGCAAGTGGAGGCTTCTGAGTAGGCGCAGATGCGCCTTTTGAGGCATTAACAGTCAATGCCTGCTTCCCCTTTGTCTCTCGTCCGGGGTTGTTGGCTGCAGACCTTTTCCCCTTGTCATCAAAGGCAGGAAGCTGACCCCCAGAAGACGTGCATTGGCCGCCTTCTTTTCTGCGACTTCTGCTTCGATGATCAGGGAGCTCCAGTCGGGAGGAGGAGTAGAGTTGAGCCAGAGCATGACTGCAGGCAGCATGTTCATGCTGTAAGATGAGAGGAGCGCATGTTCCGGCATGCCTGGAGGTAGTCTGAAGCAGGCCTGTCGGAAGCGTTCGATGAACACCCGAACCGTTTCCTTCTCCTTCTGGCGTATCTCTATGAGGGACGCCATCGTCATGTCCTTCCCGCCGTCGTAGAAGCGGTCGAGGAAGAGGCGCGTCAAGTCATCGAAGGATGATATGGAATTGTCGGAGAGGACTGCAGTACCAGTCATACGCCACTCCCTTCAATGCTCCGACAAATATGCTAGTGAGGAGCGCGTCCTTCTTCGGGAGATGTCCCAGTTTGGGACTGGAAGTACGTCAGGTAGCGGCGCGGAGAGTCCTTCCCGTCGTATGGCGTCAGTGTTTGTTGTTTATACTTTGGAGGATAAACCACCTTGTTCCACTCGAGGGGATAGGGTTGGGGGATGCCCATCTTCTGGCGCTCCTCTTGCCTGTTCTTGGACTCAAAGCGCTCCCGCAAGTCCTTGATCATTTCGACCACATCCTCCGTGGAGCTGGGAGTCGGAGAAGGTGGTACCACCTGGAGTTGAGCGTTTGAGGGCTCAGACGTCCGGGGTACTTCTCGGCGGTCTGTGTTGAGGATACCCGTTGAAGGGGTACACTCGACTCCCCATTGCCCCTGGGTCGGGACCGGTCGAAGGTGTTCGGGTCAAGGCCGACCGTATTTCAAACACCGCCTGAGTCAGTGTTTGCATAGAAGCAGAGAGGGTTTTGAGTCCTCCCTCTAATGTGTCTATGCGCTGGACGATGTCCTGCGGCGGCACATCAGACTCGGAATCACCCCCAGCCATGTATACTGTCATGACACGGCCGGGAGTAGATGGATTGGTTGAGGCTTCGCTCTTGGCCTCACTCTCATGTAAGGGAGTCGTCTCTCCTGGAGTTTCATCTTGGCCACCCCCAGCCACGTTCTGGAGGTCATTCTCGACGGGCGCATCTGCAAGGGTCTGATTACCCTCAGCTCCATCTTGAAGGGCCTTTTCGTCTCCGGAACTACCCCCAGCTGTGTTCTGGGGGACATCCTCGTTTTGAGGGGCTTCTGGGAGGCTGACTTCGCCTCGAGGATGAAGATCCGCCGCAGCTGTGCTTTGGACATCTTCGTCTTCGGAAGGAGGCTCAACAAGGGTCTGACTACCCCCAGCTTCCTCCAAGAACTTCTTCCTCGACCGAGTGCCTTCGAAAACTCCGAAGAACGAGACAGCTGCCTTGGTTTTCCTCGGCTGGCTTTTGGATGAGGACGAGGAATTGCCAGTCGTCTTTCGGACTGACGAGGAGTTGGAGATCACGTTGCATGAAGCAACCCTTGGCTCCTCTTCTGTTGACACCTTTATCCCAAGGCGATGTCGGAGGGGTATCGATGATTGCAGCCGCTGGAAAACTTACTGCCTTGGTGGTACTGCCGCCTTGCAACAGCAGTTGATGGTGACCACCGCACAAGTATGCCCCGTGAGAGGCGCATCGTGCTTGTTGGTCGACTCTCCTGACCGGCGCTTGTGAGTGATCACGTTACGCAGGTCGTTGGAGGAGAGTGCTACCTTCATACCCCCTTCAGGCGCATGGCAAGGCCAAACGCCGGGGTGGTCAGGTGAGTGCTGCGCCCCCTGATCTAATACCAAACAAGCATCCCGATCAGTAGTGGGAGAACCACAACATTTGAAGTGACTTGAACGGACCTCAGACGCACAACCAGAGGAGGCGCGGGAGTTCAAGACCACTGAATTTGCCTCACTCGACTTGGTTGTGCATGCAGTAGATGCGCCCAAGTGAGATGAGGGCTTTGAGGGTCGGCTCGTTTTTGGTACAGAAGCACCTGAGTCGACCTTGTACAGCTTGTCATCAGCAGCGCGCATGATTGTGAGCGCCTGCTTTTGGCTTGCTGCTGGCATAGCACGTTTGTGGCGCATGGCCCGTGCCGCCTTGGATTTCTTCGTACTAGCCCGCTGGAGCGTATAGTACTCAGCATCCAAATTCTCCTCGCCATTACAGCGAGTGAGTCTGTCAAAGACAGAGACTTTTTGTGGCGCATCAGAGGTGATGCGCGGGGCATTGGCTGCGCCCCTGCTCCGTCGACGCATCTTCCTCGCCTGAGAGGGAGATGGCTGGGGAATGTGGTCAGCCGCACGCTTCCCCGAGAGATGCGCTGCATCAGCGGGCGCACCTTGGTTGCTGAGGACGTCAGCAGGAAGGGAAGGCTGGACTAGCGCATCCCCTTCAGTGGTGGTGCCCGAGGCGTCGACCTTGCGCACCCAGACTTGGCGGGTCTTCTTCGGCTTCGGCAGCCGCTTCGAAGGACTCGCACTTCCTTCAGAAATGAACTCCTCGTACGCCTGTTGATTGAGGCGCACGACCAGCGTCTTGTGGGAGGAGCCCACCTTCACGTCGTCGGCTTGCGACACGACTTTCTCGGTGGTGGAGGAGAAAGAGGTCCCCAGCAGAGTCGCCAGCTTGTTTGCCATTAAAATTGTTTGATTACAAATTTCATACAAACAGAACAGTGTTACAATATAGGACTTAGATGTAGTCCTAGGAGTACACTTTTGTTTATCTGGGTCCCTTGTGCCGATGGAGCGAGTGGTAATGCGTTGACTCCGTTGACGAGCTGACGACGGTTATCGGTTCTCTGAAGGTTTGGATTGCTCTGGGTGCTGGAGCTTGCTGAGAGGAGGAAGAGACGTTGAGTGTCTGTATCTGCCTCTCTGGTGATATGTTCCTTCGTTTGGTGTTCTCTGTGTTGTCCGTGGGTGAGAAGGAAATGATCCCTCTATTTATAGCTGGGCAGGTTGGCTGCTCATGCGCGCATATGTAGGATGCGCCGGTGCGTGGGGACGCCACGTGGAGATTGCTGATGGAGGCGCATGGATGATGCGCCCTGATCGAGGGGTTGAATTCTTCATACTGCTGTTGTGAGCCGGCACGTAGCAGAGAAGAGGATCTTTCTGTTGCTGAGATCTTGGGTGAGTTGAGTCAAAGGACACGTGTCGTCGACTCAAAGCTCGGAGATCTCGGATTTGATGGGGAATGATCTGGTGGGATGCGCCTAGGACTGGGCGCATGAGGAGACTTTGGCTCGTAACCTTTATGAGTCACGAACCATTCTGGGCGCATGGCTTTTGAGGCGCATGCAGGCGACTTTCCTTCTGTCTTTTGGGATCAGAGAGCAGTCTGGGCGCATGGCTTTTGAGGCGCATGCAGAGCTTCAAATGGAGACTTTTCTTCTGTCTTTAGGATCAGTGAAGAGTCTGAGGCTGCATGGCTTTTGAGGCGCATGCAGATTTGGACGCATGGCTGCAGAGGCGCATGCGGGTGGTTGAGTGGCCACGTGGCAGTAGCCGTCGGAGTAAAGTCATAATGATGCTGACGTTGCCGATGCTTCGTTTTCTGAAAAAGCTGTCAACTGTTCAGACTTTGGGAGATGTGCTGCCAACTTTGTCAGTTCAGCATTTAATGTTTCTGACATTCGATGGACAGCTGAGGGGGCGCGTCGATTGGCGTTCCACTGGGTATGGAGACGCATGGGGGCGCATCCTCTGTGATGCGCTTGGTACTGAAGGGCGCGTCTGTGTGATGCGCCTGAAGTCGAAGGGCGCGTAGCGGCTGTTTCGTTCCTCGAGTGCTTTAAATAGCCGTTTGGCTGAATTCGAGGCGTCCGGTTCATCCATTAAATGCAAGTTCATTAGCACGAATTCGGAGAGCCATCCACCTGGCGCGTGGGTTTGATCTGCCCGGCCTATAAATAGTGGCATGGAGAGAAGGTTTGCTTCTCGTTCTCTCACGTACTTCCAACATGAACTTGGGTACTCGAGTGCATTCTGTTGACGAAGTGCTCCCGAGGGATGAAGATGAGACGCCATGTCGTCATTGATGCACTTGAAGGTGACTGTTACATCCAAAAGACGGAGTCGAGGGCTTCCGAGGCAGGCTGAAGGTGCCTGTTGCATCCAAAGATAGGGATACTCGGGCCTCGTTTTCGTTGTGCAGGAAGAGCCGTAGATCGGAATTGCGGGGCTAGGCTCTTTCTTCCTTCAAAGTGGGTGTTGCCCACTCTGGTTGTGTTGAAAGATGCTCCTTTAGCCGTATTTCGATTACGGTCTTCCTTGGTCTTTGGAGGCTCTTTCGAAGCCTCCCCTGGCCACAGACTTGCGGTGCTCTTCTCTTCCTTGGTTTGAGGAGACCTGCCTCCAGCCAGAGGGTTAAATGCTTCATTAGTCATAGCATTTATCAGGTGAGCCTGGCTGGAAGAGCGGCACATAACTGGGCTGCTGAAGGGATGCACATAACTGGGGATGCACATAACTGAGCTGCTGAAGGGATGCGCCCTGCTGAGTACGCATGGCGGGATGCGCCCGGTTGAAGGCGCATGGTAACTGCTGCGCCTGTCTTGAGGCGCATGGTGGCTGCTGGCCATAGACTTAGGATCTTTCCTTTGTAGAAATTCTCCTTTGTACAACCTTCTCTAGACATTTAATAGACTTTTATGTATAAATAAAAAATCCTCTTTCAAATGTCTATATTTGTTGATTTTGCTGTGAAGTATTTTGTCCGAGCTCTGGCGTATGTAGTGTCTGGCGTATGGGCTTTCTGGTTGTGAAATTCCATGCTTCTACAGTTACTGGATTCCTTTTGAAGAAGACCCGCACTCAGTCCAAAAGAAGATGACGACTCGACTCGCCTCGATAGCAGGTGGAAATGTGTAATGATTTTGCTTGTAAAAAGGGATGTAATGTATGGAACGACTATCTCATCGGCGTTCATTTTGTAAGTCGAGTCATGTTGTAGCCCGCACGACAATGATTGTAAAGGAGTCTATGTAAAGTTTTATTATCATCAATGAAAAAGTCTATTTCTATTTCAAATGTGTCATTCAATTTCTCTGCGTACTCTAACTTGATGTTGTGTTTCGGATAACCTTATGACTATGCCTTGTGCGATCGCAACTTAGGTTCGCACGGCATCACGCCCGGGGGACGACTATCGATTCTACGGAATCGGGGCGTGACATAATGGTATCAGGGCACGGCTTTACATCCTTTGGCCTCGTGTCTAGAGTTCCAAACCTTTGACCTCGCATCGATGAGATAAGTTGTTCCATACAATGAGTCCGTAATAATTTATGACTGATGCGTTTGCCTTCGTATCCCAGAAGTGACGGAGTCCACGGCCGCAAGAACAGAGCGCTTCAAGCGGCTCTAGTAGTTCGCATCGTCCGCGGGCCGGACCTTCTAACGATCCCATCGAAAGGATGTTGCGCATGATGGAGGCGCAGCGAAACCAGTCCGAGAACCGGCATCAGCAGGTAGAGGAAGACAGGCCCAGTTCGAAGCTCGCTTTGACGCACATGCCAAACTTCAACAAAAGCAGTTAGATACCCTGCAGCAGATCGTCCAGACAATGGCGGCCAACGGAAATTCTGCGACTACACCTACCGTCACCGTGCCGGCGATCCAGCCCATTGATGTCGACACGGAGGATCCCGAGCGTCAACCAGCGGCACCGAAAAAGTACAACTTTGAAGTGTCAGAATTCAAGAAGGCGTGTCGCACTTCCTTCAGCGGCACCGAGGGTCCCTCCATGGCAATCGACTGGTTGGAAGAGCTGGAAGATCACTTCGAGCTGCTCGGCATTGAAGAATCCAAACAAGTCGCCTGTGTACAACTTCAACTACGGTTGAACGCGCACGACTGGTGGGCCGTGCGCAAGCGAGCGATCCGACCGGACAACAACACCGCGTCGATCTCTTGGGCCACGTTCCGCAGAGCTTTCGAACTCCAGTACCTTCCGTCAGCCGTTCGTCAAGCGAAGGAGAATGAATTCATGCAGTTGAAGCAAGGGAGCAGGACGGTGGAACACGCCGCAGAATTCAACAAGTTATCTAAGTTTGCTGGCCAGTTTCTGCCTACTGAAGAGTGCCGTGTGCGACGGTTCGTAGTGGGTCTGCGACACTCTATCGGTGCGCATGTCGGGGTCCCGGAGTACAAGACCGTGGGCGAGGCTTTGAATCACGCGCTCCGCCTTGAGAATCTGCATCCTTCCGGTGCTGACGACGTTGTGCGCCACTCCAATCACAAACGTCCTAGCTATACGGGAGGCAACAACTACGCGTCAAAGCGTCCACACACTAGCAACTACCAAGGCCGGAACCCGTTACCACGATGCAGAAATTGCCACCAGCTTGGGCATACTGACCACTGCTTTGCCAAGACAGAGTGCTACGCTTGCGGGCAGAAGGGTCACCTTGCTCGAGATTGTCGAAATCCCCGACCGAATGGCAACACACCACCACAACATTACCGCCAAGAGAATCGAGGACAGGCGTCTCGACCTCCTCCGCCCACTCAACCTGCACCGCAATATGGCCAAGATCGTCGCCCCAACACTCAGGGCCGCGTCTACGCCATGACTCGAGACGAAGCGCTGGCGTCAGATACCGTAGTGTCAGTATACTAAAATTCAATAATGTGCCTGCTCGTGTGTTATTTGATTCAGGCGCTTCACATAGTTTTATATCGGCGGACTTTGCCGCCGAGCACAAATTTCCTGTAATATCATTAGATCTCGACCTTACCGTAAGCACGTTCGGGCACACCAATTCTCACAAACTTAGCTTGCGCCGGCAGGATTATCTGTATCGGTGGTCAAAAGATCGGTCTGGATGTGATAGTTCTAGACATGAAGGACTTTGACATCATTCTGGGAATGGATTGGCTCGGGCCGTGCAACGCAACCATAGACTGCGCTGAAAAGAGGTCACATTCCGCATGCCTGGAGTGCCTGAATTCTGCTACTCGTGTGGTGAGGCGTCACCGACCTGCATGGTGATCTCCACAATATCTGCTCGACGGATGCTGCATTCCGGGTGCGAAGGCTATCTAGCTTCCGTTCTAAACATGCGACGGGATGGTACAAACACGAGTCAGACCGACGTTGTGGCATAATTCCCAGACGTGTCCCGGACGAGCTACCCGGCATGCCGCCCGATCGAGAAATAGAGTTCACCATCGACACATTCCCCGACACCCGGCCGATCTCGTAGGCTCCGTACAGAATGGCCCCTGCAGAATTGAAAGAATTGAAGGCACAACTTCAGGAATTGCTCGACAGAGGGTTTATCCGTCCGAGTGTCTCGCCATGGGGTGCACCCGTACTATTCATGAAGAAGAAGGATGGAT
>JANAVB010044363.1:0-103505 GCA_029216955.1 Iris pallida
TTGTCCCCTTCGGTACGCTCCGCGATGACCTTGCCATACCTGATAACAGCATATGATAATACAACAAATAATAGAGACTAGAAATATGAAAGTACAACAAATAATAGAGATTAGAAATATAAAGTACGACAAATAATAGAGACTAGAAATATGAAAGTACAACAAAGACAAGATAATAACTAAGACAACATATGATGATACATTCTACAATAAACATCTAAGTCCAGATAATGTATTCTAGAAGAAACATCTAAGTTCAGATAAGTATATCTCTCTCAATCATCTTCAGAATAATCATCTTGTTCGTCTTCCTCGACTCATCTTCCTCTTCCTCCTCATCTTCACTTTCATCTTCGCCTTCGTCGACTTCGTCTTCCTCTTCGGATAATTCTACATCTTCTACATTATGTGTCGTATAATGCGTAACTTCCGTGGAGGCCACATCGACAATATTGGTTACAAGAGGTAGCTCGTCCTCCGGTAAGCTTTTTCGTCAACATCAAAAATCTCTGGCTTTAGTCTTGCATACTGCCCACCAGTCAGACTTTGTTGCTCCCCCTCGGATAAGCTGTAAAGTACAGACTGAGCCTGAGTTGCTAGGACAAACGGTTCGTAGCTTTGATATCTACGCTTGTAGTTTATATCCAGAAGACCATGCTTGTCAATTTTCCAACCTTGATTTTCAATCGGATCGAACCATTCACACTTGAACAACACGATCTTTGCAGGTTCTCTGCTATTATTATATGACAACTCCACAATCTCTCGCAAGATGCCAAAGAAATCATTTCCTGGATCGACGTCTTTGTAGTTCAAGACTTGATACACAAACAACTGTTTTTCGTGGAATCAAGATCCAGGAAGCTGTCTCTGATCGGAGCATTTGTCGACTTGAACAGAAAGCCATTGACACAGTAACTTGGCCATATTTTAACAAGAGTAATTGGTCCCTTGGCAAGAGTTCTAATTAATTCAATCTCGGGTGAAATTAGACGATCGACCTGAATATCAAAGAAGCGATAATAAGTTATTTATTGCGCAGTTGCATTAGAAGAGGCCAGTAATTACCGAGCTACTTACATATTCACTCAACCAAGAAGGAAAATGACGTCTCATTTCTTGTTCTAATGCTTCGTCTGTTAGGTAGGGTCTAACCAGCCTCAACTCATCATTATATGTGCTGAAAAACAACGAAGCAACCGCCGATTAGTACAATAATATTAGCTTATACTATTACATTGAGATGACGTAAACTCATCATCCTGAGTTACTTACTCTCTAGCTTCTCCACTTCATCCTCGTCGCAATTGAGTAATACATACAACTGAGCAGCCCTTAGCTCTTCGTCATTCAAATATCTCTTCTTCATTTTCTCCGAAGGCTTTTCGGATGCATTGAATACTTTCAGTATTCCATCATTAAATTCTTGATATCTGTCGTCGTTTCTCGGAGCCCGCGTTCTATTTGTAGCAATATGAGGTTTGAAATAGGAGAGAGAAATTTGTAATCTCCTCGAGAATATAGGCTTCACAAATAGAACCCTCGACCCGAGCCTTATTTTTACCTTTCTTTTTAGGTGATAAAATGTCGCTCGAACGGGTACATCCATCGATATTCGACGGGTCCACCAACACGTGCCTCGTAGGAAAGATGAATCGGCAAATGCTCCATAGAGTCAAAGAATCCAGGAGGGAACACCCTCTCTAGCTTGCACAGTATTACCGCAATGTCCTTCTCTTCTGCTTTTCTAGACGTTCAATGAGCAATTTCTTAGAACAAAGGTCCCTGAAGAATATGCTAAGCTCCGTCAATGGGTCCCAAACTGCCTGCGGTAAGAATTCCCAAAATACAATCGAAATTAATCGCTCCATGAATACGTGACAATCATGGCTCTTCATACCTGTCAGTTTGTTCTCCTTGAGGTCGACGCATCTTCTCAAGTTCGAAACATACCCATCTGAAATTTTAGACCTTGAATCCACCTACAAAGCCTCACTTTATCCTCCTTCTCCAGTGAGAAAATTGCCTTAGGCTGCTTCAACTTCCCATTCCCGTCCTCTATCAATGCAATGCAGGACGTCTACATATTTTTCCAAGTCCAATCTAGCCTTTGGATTATCTTTCGTCTTCCCCTTTACGTCCATTACAGTATTAATTATGTTGTCAAACACATTCTTCTCGATATGCATGACATCAAGGTTATGTCTAATCAGATTGGTGCTCCAATATGGAAGATCCCAGAATATACTCCTCTTCGTCCAGTTATGAGTGCGACCAAATCCGTCACACTTGTAGCCCGTAGCAAGCTGCTCAATAGCTCTTGGTAAATCTTTTACCTCTTCCCATATCGTGTATCCGGTCCACCTTGGCGGGGGATTAGCCTTCTCCACAACGCCAGCACGAAAAGCATTCATGTTCCTCCGGTACGGATGATCCTTCGGTAGGAATTGTCGATGACAATCGAAGAAGCACGGTTTGCCTCCGTGTTTCAAATAAAAAGCCTTAGTGCTGTCCATGCAATACGGACATGAAAGACGACCATGCGTGCTCCATCCAGATAACATTCCATAGGCCGGAAAGTCGTTGATGGTCCACGTAAGTGCTGCCCGCATCCGAAAATTTTGTTTTCTAGATACATCGTACGTGTTAGAACCTACTTCCCACAGCTGATTCAACTCATCAATCAATGGCTGTAAATACACATCGATGTTCCTTTTCGGATTGTTCGGACCTGTGATAATAATGATGAGAAACATATACGAAGTCTTCATGCATATCCAAGGAGGTAGATTGTACGGGGTTACGATCACAGGCCAACACGAATACTGGGATCCCGAAAGTCCGAATGGGTAAAACCGTCGGAACAGAAACCCAATCTGACATTACGCGGATCAGAAGCAAAATTTGGATACTCTCAATCAAAGTGCTTCCATGCTTCTCCATCAGATGGGTGATCCAACACTCCTTCGGTATGTTCCCGCTTATGCCAACTCATGTTTTCTGCAGTTTCCTTCACCATAAACAACCGCTGCAACCGCGACGTCAACGGCAAGTAGTGCATCGAAGAGGTAGGCTTCCTGGCAACGACAGACTTTCCTCTACATATGCCTTGTAGCGATCGATACCATAAAATCTGCAGGCGTCTTCATCCTTGTCGTCTTTGTTGTACAACATGCACCCGTTGCGACAGGCATCGATTTTTTTGTATCCCATCCAGAGTGATCTAACCATCCTCTTAGACCAGTAGAAGTCTTTAGGTAACTTCGCACCCTCAAGCAATATTTCTATAAGCAACTCCATAAGACGGTTGTAGCAATCTTGCGACATGTTAAAATCGGACTTGATGCTCAACAATCTTGTAACCACCTCCAACGGTGAATGATCCTCACAACCAGGATATAATGGAGTCCTTGCATTCTCCAGCAACTCCATGAACTGTGCAGCATCGGGGTTCGGTGCCTCCTCAGGTGTATCATGATCATCCGGATCGAAACTAGGCCCGACCGCGTCGAAAACCATGTTCACCAACCCATCGTCGTAAGGAGCGTTGTTGTGGACATCCACATAAGGCTCGTACTCCGATGCTAAAGACACAAGTTCTCCGTGCTCGCTCCACTGATAGTAATTCGGCGTGAAACCCTTCGAGTATAAATGATACGTGACATCCACTTCTGGATGATATTTCAAGTTGCGACATCTCACACACGGACACTTAATTTTGGTACCGTCCATGTACTGAGGGAACGCCTTGGCAAACTGCAGGAACTGGTGTACGCCCTCTATGAATTCATCTCGCACACCGCACATGTCATCAGGATGACGGTTGTACATCCAAGTATGATTCCGCAGATAGTAATTCAGCTCCATAATTCTGTAAGATAGATACATCAAGGTAGTGAATGATAAGCAATTGTTAGTTCATGCGGTCTACACTTTCTGCAGTATATGTACACATGACATTTTACGTTAAATGGTCAGATTATCTGTCATCTTCTTTTCGCATTGCTAACTTTTCTTTCGCGTGTTTGTGCGTACGGTGGTCAGAGATTATCGCGGCGGTATATCACCCGTGTCTACAATATTTCATATAGGCTGAGTTGTAGAAGTAAAGTTTTAGGATATTAGTCTATATATTATGTATAGTCCAACCGAGCCAACTCTAAGCTAAACTAGTCCAACTTGGTCAAACTAGCCATTTCTAAGTTGTATAAGTCAAGTTTTAGGATATTAGTCTATATATACTAGTATAAACTCTTCTTCCTCTCCAAATACCTGGTACTAGTTAACCCTCCCCCTTTCTTCCACTAGACACACACATACATATACATGATGTGTACAAAGAGAACCATATTGTAGAACTCACACTTTAAGACAATAGATGAAGGAAGACTTGTATGGAGGATCGATAGGGTTGAGCAATGTCATTTTATCCTACAAAGAGAACCATACTGTAGAACTCATACTGTAGAACTCACACTTTAACACAATTCTACAAAGAGTTGTCATAGGGTGTTGAGCGATGTCATTTTATTCTTTTCTTCTTCTTCTTCTTAGGATTTTCGAGTATTGGATCTTGAGACATATATAGCTAGAACTTACGAAGAATAGAGTACCATACTTCAACAAATAGATGTTGACTAATTGGTTCATATACTTGTTGTCTAAAATAAGTGTAGGAATGTTGCAAGGTGAAACAATGTATCAAACACTATATCGAAACCCAAACCCAATATGCAAATCCAAATTAATACGAAAATACACAAGTGTATGTAGGGGATTAAGTGTACAGAGGTGAAATACATATATATGCATGCTTGGGGGTGTCCACGTGTCCAACAAATGGACATAAAGTGTCCAAAACCTCAGGAACACACTGTATCAGTGAACACATGGTCGTAACATGTCTCTGTGTCCATTTTGGACACAAAAAATACCTCAATTAGGGTTAGGATTTACCTTCAGTCTCCTCACGGTAGTGGAAGAGGAGGAGGAGGAGGACAAGTTCGGTGGTGGAGGAGGAGGGGATTAAGTGTACAGAGATAAAATACATATATATACAAGCTTGGGGGTATCCACGTGTCCAACAAATGGACACAAAGTGTCCAAAACCTCACGAACACACTGTATCAGTGAACACATGGTCGTAATGTGTCTCCGTGTCCATTTTGGACACGAAAAACACCTCAATTAGGGTTAGGGTTTACCTTCAGTCTCCTCGCGGTGGCGGAGGAGGAGGATCTCGCGGTGGAGGAAGAGAAGGGGCTCACGGTGGAGGAGGAGGAGGAGAAGGGGCTCGCCGGAGGGAGGAGAAGGAGCTCGCGGTGGAGGAGGAGGATGAGCGACGCCGGAGGGAAGGGGGTCGGGCTGTCGTCGAGGTCGGAGGAAGAGGGGCGGGAACAAAGAATTTGGGGAGAGGGAGAAATAAAAATTGGAACCGAGAAAACCCTATTTAGACGAAATTAGCGACGCCCGAAATACGTCGCAAAGCGTCGGTATTAGCTTAATATTCGGCGACGTTATAGACTTTGCGACGCTAAACATCGCTGAACTGATAAAACTAGCGACATTTTTCGACAAATCAACGACGTTGATTTTTATTAGACTATAGGTAGTCGCAATATGTCGCTGTATGTCGCTACCAGCGACATATTGTGACGCTTAAATTTGGTATCGCTAAAACCAAAAATATTTGCGACGTTTTAAGTTGGCGTCGCTAATTACGTCGCTGATATGACTTATTTTGGTAGTGTTCCTGTACTGCTTTACATTCCAGTATTTCACACCATGACATGATATTCAGTTCACTTGTACTATTTTACTTCCGGTCTTGATATTCTGTCTGGTATTCATTATAACTGTTTCTTATAGTATTTTTTTTAATTCATTGGAACTGCTATTAGTTTATGTACTTTGCTCCAATCCTGACTGGATACGTTGACAAATTTTAGGAATTATTATGTCCCATATTATTAGACTACAGGATGATGCTAGCTGAGATGGATCTCGATATTCTTTCACCATGAGTTGTCTCCCGAGAGTTCTAGGCCCTTGTAGTTTGATTATCATTTCTTTATTGTATTTGCCTCTGATACATTATGGTCTTGTATATTCATTGTAGACTCTGTCTATTTCAGTATTATTGATTTTCTATTCCTATCTTTTTAGCTGTTGTGATGTGATTAGAGTACATTGAGTTTCTGGATCATCTAGATGTTGTAGGTTGTTATTGGGTACTTGACAGTATTCTACCGTCGATACTGCTGCGTAGGCTGGGTGTGGACCACATACTTGTGCCCGATTATCCGGGTGTGGATCGTGACACTATATTTTTTATTGTGGTTATTCGATTATATTTAATATTATGATATATCTAATATCCATACTATCACTATAATATTTATACTTAAATTTAGCATAATCCTAATGAGCATTAAATTGATCTTACATGCTACTATGTATATTGTTTTGTTCGTCTAACATGTATCTATAGAAAAGCAATAAGCAATATCAATATGGACATATGCAATAAAGAAATCATGATGGGCCAAATATGACGGTATCCCATAAGATTTATCTAAACCACCCAACGACATCTCGAGGGCCACGCACTCGAGGGTTCCGCTGTCCGTTCAGCGAACAAGGTCGAGGGGACAAAGCACCCCCTTCCCCCTCCTTTCGGGAGGTTCGGGGGAGAAGCTCCTAAGAGGTATTCAGATATCATAATCTAGGTATCTTTGGATAACTGTCGTCAAGAAAAAAGGTCATCACAATACAAAAGAAGAAGCCAAGCCATGCCATCATCATTTTAAGACTTTGAAGAAGCCTACACCTACTATAGTCTATCTAGGGTCTGTAATGAGTCTTAGGAATAATTATAAACATAAGAAATGGATAGCAAAGTCGAAAGCTAGTATAGAAAATAATCCAGGATCATTTTTGGCAGCCAACCGACATACCGACGGTATATTGATTTTATATAAATTTTCTCGTTTGGAGCGACTTACCAACAATATACTGGGCTATACCGACGATATACCGCTTCATTACAAGTGACAATCCAACGGTGGAATTCTTGGCATTAAATGTTCCCAACGATGCTTTTTCTAGTCATTATTTTTGTAGAACAGTATATTGATAGTAAAGTGTAGTATACCGGGGGTACACTAACTATAGACTGAAAGTTGCATATTTGTTATTTCTTTTGCTTTAATTAAGCCTTGAACCCCTTCATTCAAGGTTGATACTTTGAGCCTAAAAATTTTCTATCTACCAAAGTTTATCCACAAACAACTCTACAAAGCTTCACTTGCCTATCCACAAATTGTGTTAGAGTGTTCTTGAGTTATAAAAATAAGATCTTCATATTTTTTTGATGATTAAAGCCATCTTATAAAGAGGTTAAATTGTACAAGCCTTCGGATCAAAGCTTGTGTGAAGTCGGAGGGCCTTCAGATTAAAGTTCTTATGTTTGAAGTCGAAGAGCCTTCGGATCATATCTCTTGTGTAAGAAGTCGGCAAGATTTCGGATCAAAGCTTTTGTTATACCTATTTTTCATAATAGTGTATTAAAGTCGGAGAGAGTTCCGAGACTGGAGTGCCTTTAGGAAGGAGACCATGATACATCGGGTGTCGGTATTCTTATTGCTTTAATTCTTGCACTCATAATTATTAAATTGCACATTTGCAATTGCATTGTGCTTAATCTATTAGCTACACCCTACTCACCCTCTCCACTAGGGTGCTTTCAGGTTTTTGTGGTGGTTTTGTCCTTTAGTCTCTACTCTTCTTTAACAAAATGAATTCTTTTACTTGCCTTGTTACGTCCTTGTTACGTCTAAGACCGATGATGCCTTAGTTGATATAAAGATAATGATGCCAAAATTCGATACCACTGTGATATTGACTACAACTAAAACATGAAGGATGAATTGTTAATGTAATTGACGCAAAAGAATGCTATATTGTAGGTTTACGTGAGAAATGATGTAATACTACGAAATACAGAAATTTAGGACTAATAAGTCGATGAATGCTGCTTAGATGAATAAGATTATAAAATATTAATTCTGTTTTTTAATACATTATCATGCAATGCATTCACATGGTCATTGATAACTTGTGCATAAGTTGGTAATTTTTTTTTGAACAATACCCGAGACACTAGGACTGATTCGAGCTAGGGACTATGGTGGCACGAGATATTACAAGACATTCATTAAGGCTTGCAACCTGCTCTGAAATGGTGCATCACAATACCCTATGAGTCCTTTATGGTGCAGATTCACCAGTAGCAATGTAGTCATGATGCATACTAATGAATGTCTTATGCAGGACTGGTAAGTATTATATCTTGTATTTTATGTAGGAACGGTGCATCGACTGTGGGTAAAATATTTTATAATTAAAACTGATGTACATATTTTGTTGCTTTCAATGCTTCAGGTGAATATAAATTAATTAACCCCAGTTCCTAATAGAAAGATCATGCTTAAAAAATTCTTGTTTATATGATTGGAAGTGTTAGTTTAGATGAGTGGGCCAATTGGGACTCACCGGTACATTTCCAAGTGTGATAACCCTTCCTCCACATGTACTGGAGAAAATGTAGACGTAAGAAGAAGATAAATTTTTGCTGCAGTTTTCAAGCTTCTTCTTATATTTTAAGTATTTGGAGCTCTATTGTTGCTTTTGGTTTCAATTGTAATAAAGGGGCATATGTATATAATGTGATATTATTTCATGACAACCTATTAGTTATTTTTATTTTCGCAGAGCTATGTAAGACGGAATGAGATTTCATTGTTGTGCAGAAAAAAGCTATAGTTTATTACAATTATCCTATAATGTGAATTATTTCTTCCTATACTGTGCATTCAATATTTCTGTTATGTGTCTAAGCTCCTACTTTCAAAAGTATAGTATTTGTAGACATTTTTGCATTGTACAAGTATAATTAGACTTCTACGACATCACGTTCATGGTGACTTACCGGTTTTACGGAGTCGGGACATGACATATTATGGCATACCCTTCCAAATTGGGTAGATAGCCCCATTGAAAGTCCCACAATATCCCGTGTTAGTATGTCAGCACGACCATCTATGTTCCTCCTAGATCAAATTGGTCCCGGTGCCAGCGACCGTTCGAGGAACCCAAACCTTGTGCACAAGTTGTCCATGTCCATGCAATATGCGTGAATAGTTCAACTATAAAACATATACATGGTGCATAAAATAAAGTAAACAATATAAATCTCTGCTCAATGTTATACCACAAACATCTGACCATCCATGGCAACAAGCCACATCCATACTATTTTATGGCACCAAGCCACACCCATACCATTCTATGTAACCAAGCCACATCTATATTATTCCATGGCACCAAGCCATGTACATACCATTATGTTCCTATCACAAAATCACTATATTCCGCATAATAACATAACAATATAAATATACTTAACATGATAACATAATAACAATACTACATAAATCCATGTATATACAACAGTTCGAAAATCCATATCTATGACAACAAGTTAATATTCCATGTTCTATCTAGCAAGTTGACAACAAAATATTACTCTTTTTTATCTTACTTTTCTTATTAGCATTAACAACCTTATGGCATATAGAATGAGACATGTAACATCTTTTTATTAAAGTGTGAGGGTAGGAGAGAATAATCAAAACCACCACCATTTAATTAAGCTCTTTTGTCCTGAATACAAGATCTCTAACTAATTTTTCTACATAAATCTAGGTCAAAGCAGTCCCTTCGAGCCAACATGCTAGCACAATGCATCGTCAGAGCGAGATATTACCTAATACACCACTACAAAAAGTTTTATCCTCGAAACTTAAAATAACACACTCATCCATCTGCATCCATTTATCAATGAAGAAACTCCTTACTCAATCTTTGATTCAAACTCTCATGTTGAATCCTCGACTAAATGACCATCTAAAACATGCATATGTCATGACCCAAAACAATTAAGAAATACCTTTTATATCGGATCAACACTTGAGCAAATCCTTCTGTATACATCAAATACACCTTTTGCAACTCCCTTCTCTTATGCTTATGCCTTCTCTTTCAATCCACAACTGCAGCAAAATACTCAAACAGATAAACTCAATGAATTCTTTGAAGCATCTTTCTTCTCGTCCAACTTGAATATGCCTTGCATAACTTCAAAGATAGCTCAAATACGCTTTTTATCATTCCTCAATCAATACAAGCCCACTCCCGCATTAGCCAAATCTATTGAACAACTACAAAAAAATTTCAATCCAACCATTTCCAAAGCTTTACCAACATTCTCTGCCTCCATTAACGACGTGTCTCGCATTGAACCATATTTCTCAAACTCACTATGCTAGATATAACTAGTGAACCTAAAACACATCCAAATTAGGGCAATCTAGCCAGTTATTATACTATTTTATTATGATTCAAAAGGAATGTAGCCCAAAATCAATCGATATCTCCATTCGAATCTTAAGTGTTACACCTCAAATTATTCATATCGTCCTCAAATGATCAAATTCAATTATCAACCAAATATTCAAACATGATTGCATCCAAGTCCCAATCACAGTTACACATCAATACTTAATTTAGAAGAAATTAGCTATCTAAAAATAAAAAATTACCCTTGAATCAATACATGTTCCATCTCCTAAGAATTTTTTTTTAATCAAAGAATGTAACTAACCAAATCTGAACCACTTATTACGCATACATCAATTATGCTCTTCCAAACATGATCCCAATCTCTATTAACATCATCCAATATCATAAAGTATTGATCTCAATCTGAACTAAGCATATAAATTTTTTAGAAGTGTTACAATATTAACTAACAATGACATGCACAATCAATCTAGTATATCATCTCCATGATACCATTTTAATATTGGTCCATCAACAAGGAAAGAGAAAACAGGGGAAAGGTATTGAATAAAGCACTGCTATGTTCATCATGTAAATAAATGTGACAATTTTTTATTAAATCTTGTTCTAAGTTGATAAAATCGGTATGTAAGCTTTGGAAACAAGTTAAATGCTAGGTTTATAGCGAGCCGCTAACAGAATTTTCTATGAGAACATTATTTATATTTAATACAAATAAATATATATAGCTATTCATTTGAAACTGGTTAAATAGGGCCTTTTAGAAAGAAAATTTTATTTAGCTAGTCGAGGCAAACTTTGGAACATTGAAGGCATATACATCAAAATAAATGAACTATAACTTTGCATCTGATAGGTATCATCACTGGCTGCATAAAGTATATGTAAATCTTACTCAAACAGGGATGGATAAATACAAAAGTTAAGCTAGCATCGAATCTAACAATAATTTTTATAGATTCAAAAGAAATTTTACGACTTCGCATACTTTTATCTGTCAAAACAAAGAACCAAAATTAGGGTTTTAGATATAAAAAGAATCTTAACATCGCATGACATACATTTCTCGTGTTGTCATTTAAATTGACGGTCTAGAGCTCCTCGAGTTCCTTAAGCATTGGTGCTGATAATTTGTTATAAAAAAGAAGAGAAAAATAATATTTATAGTCGAATAGAATATTCCTGGAAATTTTCTTATTAAGAATGTATATAGAGGAAATAAGATAATGATCGTTGTAGATAGAGATAAGGGCATCCATTATTTAGATTTATCCACAAATCATAACAATATTTAAATTTAAGTCCAAGTTTTTTTCATAATAATTTCACCAGCTCTAACTTGGCTAGACAATTGTTCGCTTGAATTAGAAAGTGTGACGAGATTGAAATCTACCACAATTTGAATCTAAATCTAACTTGTTTATGAGCCCATAAGAGTTATTTAGTGACAATCTAATAACCAAATTATGTACATAAAAAAGAAATCAATGCCTAATTGAAATTCACAACTCAATTCTATTTCTAATACTCAATAGTATACAATGAGCAAACCAAGGACCTGTTTGGTTTGTAGGGTTGGAAACATAATGTAATTTGTGGTACATTGTAAATCTATTTTGAATGTTTGGTTGAACAATTTTTTTTAAAGATGTAATGTAATGGACATTACAAGCTTTATTAAATTAAGTTACTTTCTTTTAAAACCAATTACATTGTAAAACTCATGTAATCATGACTACATTACAACTTAAATTTATAAATTTACTTCCTTTTTAACTTTTGGTTTTTATTATTTATTATTTATTTATTTATTTATTTTATTATTGTTATTGTTATTTTATTATTTTTTAAAAATATTTTTTTTGTATTTTTTTAATATTGTATTTTTTTTTCTTTCTATTTTCTATTTTGATTATTTTTTTAAAAATTTAATTTTCTATATTTTAAAAATAAATTTAAAAAATATTTTTTTTTGTAATTGATTTATTCTGTGTTTTTAATTTATTTTTTAGTAATATTATTTTTTATTTTTAAATTGTAGAATAATATTATATTACAAACTTAATTAATTACCTAGTAACCAAACATTTGAATACAATTGGTATAACATTACATGATTTGATTATATGTTCTTACCATAGTATGTATTGTATTGTAATTTATTTACATTATAAACTCAATTCTATTACGATTATAATGAACATTTCTAACCCAACTTCGTATGCTAAAACAATAAATATCATTGTATAAATGACAAAATTCCATATTAGATTGTAATATGATTATAAAAATGAGCTAGCTTGAGAGGTTTTTTTCCCAAACTTAATACTTAGAAGCAACCCTATTTTTATGCATCGAAGTTCGACAGTGTTTTGCAATGTAATTAACATTGTAGCAAACTTACTAAAATGGTCCCGTAGCTCAGTTGGTTAGAGCGTTGGTCTTATGAGCCGAAGGTCGCGGGTTCGAGCCCCGCCGGGACCAATACTTTTAAAATTATTTTACTTTTTTACTCCCTAGACAAATAGCAATTTAGGGACAAATATAAGTTTATGACTTAACATACATTTTGTACTAGTTATAACCTTGTGGTAACCTCTTTTAGCCGTACACGGTTGATTGGACAATGCTCCTACTATGCAAATGTTATTCTTTTTAAGATTCGAAACTCTAGATTTAGATTCTAGATTTAACAAAAATATACATTAGGTAATCCTTAACGTAATTTTTTTTTTTTTTTTTGGGAAATCCACGCACACACAATTGGGGGACTCAAACTTTGTCGGCCCTTTTGGAAATCCACGCACACACAATTGGGGGACTCAAACTTTGCTGGCCCCTCCAAATGTTCGTTCTAATACCACTAGGATAGGAAAATCGGACCTTAACATAAAATCTAGTGGAGAATAAATTTGCTTTTATACATGACTATATGATGTCTCTAACAATTTTAAAAAGATATGTTGGGGAGTAATTTTAAATAAAAAATGTGACTCTTAACTATAGAGGTTGTGCTTTTATAACTAACCCTTTCTATATTGCAAGCAAATCCAAAATTTTCAAATTTCCATGTATGGACGTGCTTCAAATAACATTTGCATTGTAGGAAGATTGAAAACCCAAATTTTGGGTTCTAAAACTTTAGAAAAATACTCATTATAAAATTATTACCTCTAATAAGCAATATACACAAATATATGAGAATCACATTGAAACTAAAATTTTACAAAAAGAAACCTAGAATTGAAAGAGGAAAAATTGTTCAAAGAAGAAGAATAATAATAGAAAGATTTTGTTTGTCATCTTATAGGGCCGGGAGAGGACAAAGAAGTGAATTGGGGAGAAGAAAGTAGGAAGAAGAGGAAGAGTGGTATGTTAGGGAAGAGAGGAGTGTAGTTCCCCCAAGGAATTTTGTGGCTAGTTCCTAACAAAAAATTACAAAATCTATGATAGTCCATATCTAGTGTCTCCCCCCTAACAATGGGAGATAGTTATGTTGGTGCTTTCTTTACATGGAGAGAGCTTGCTCTCAACATGCCTTGTAAATTTTAGTCCCACATCGGAAATGCACCATGAGTTATCTCAACATATATACTTGGGTGTGTTGTTGAGAGATGCACATGGGGTGGTGACCCTAAGGAGGGAACCATGTGGGTGATTTTACTAGGAGGTAAGAATAAGGCTCCAAGGATAAAGCATTAATGCTTTTGTCATTCTTTGGATTAATTCCATTTGGAGCTAAGCCCCAAAGGGGCTTAGCGACTAGGACTCGGACTCGGTCCATGTGGTCCATGCGGCTCATGTGGTCCATACGGCCATGAGGCTCATGCGGCCAGGCTGCTACTGCTGCCGCATGTAGGGATCCGCTGACTGTGCAGATTACAAGTCAGTTATGGAAAGGCTGAATCAATGCGATTAAATCAGATCATATCTTTGTGGGATTTGAATTAATTCAGATCCTATCTTTGTGGGATTTGAATTAATTTTGTTCCTATCTTTGTGGGATTTGAATTAAATCTCGTTGCTATCTTTTGGGATTTGATTCAATCTTTCCATAACTGAAGAGGCGGCTAGGGTTTCCACCCTCTCTCTATAAATACTCTCTTCTGGCCGCCTTTGTGGTTACCACGAAAATACAAGTCATAAAAGGAGAAAGAGAGAGAGAGAGAGTTGTTGCTGCCATTGCAAGTCCATCCGAGGAGTCAGAACAGAGGTGACTTCGAGCGTTCCGCAAGTTCTTCAAACTTGCTGGTTCCTGGAAGCAGATCGTATGGGGCGAATCTTGATTTGAGCAACGGTGTTTTGACACCCCAGCATTGTTCTTCTTCTAATCTCTTTCTAGATTATTGTAACTCGTTCTGCCCCAATTGCAACACGTTTGCAAGAAAGAACGAGAGATCTTCTCTTCTCTATTTTTCTCCTCCATATTGTAATCGGGTTATTTGGTATTTATATCTTCGTAGATCTTTGTTGCATCTGTTTTACCATCTTTGATCAAGCCCCGGGATTAACAATCTCAAAGCAAGATCCGTGTAGATGGAAAACATTAATGCTTCGCTCCTCCAATCGGACTTCTGCAAGTTGGAAAAGTTCGATGGAGAGCACTATCAAGTCTGGAAGAGAAAGGTTTACCTAACTCTTCAACTGAAAGACGTTGATCATGTTCTGTTGGAGGAAGAACCCTCTGTTCTAGACACTGGATCTACTGCCGCTATCAACGCGGCTACCAAACTCTAGGCCAAGTGGAGAAGGGAAAATAGCATCTGCAGGCTTCTCATCCTGAATGCTATAGAGGACTCCCTGGCAGAATCCTACTCGAAGAAGGAACTTGCCAGAGACATATGGGAGTCTGTGGAAAGTCTGTATGAAGAAGACAAGAACAGGAGCAAAATGTTTGTGGTTGAAAAATATCACAAATTGCTCTTTGAGGACGAAAAGTCCATGTTGCCACAGGTGAAGGAATTTCTGAAGCTGCGTCAGAAACTGGAAAATGAAGAGATGCCCCTTCCCGACAAGTTTGTTGTCGGAGGGATCGTCTCAAAACTTCCTGCTGGATGGAGTACCTTCTATGCAAGGATACACAGAAAGAAGCTAGACATTAGCTTGGGAGATCTACTTCAAGAGATCCATGTTGAGGACGAGATACGTTCCCAACAAAAGGTAGACACTCTGTCCAAACAGTTGGCTAAAGCCAATCTTGTGCAGACGAGAGATCCCAAGGGGAAGCAGGCGGCTTCTCATCCCAAGAAGAAGGACTTCACTAATCTGAAAGTGAAGGGTCCTTCATTCAAGCAACAGAAGACTAAGTCCCACGTGACTTGTTACAATTGTGGCAAGAAAGGCCACTACAAGAGTGAATGCAGATCTAAGCCTAAACAATCAGAGAAAGGTGAGCCTAATAAGGTTTCATTAGTTTCTAACATTGTTGCTATGATCGGACAGGTCACAACTGTGGGAGTTGACTCTGACTGGTGGATAGACACTGGTGCGACTTGCCATGTCTGTTCTGGCAAGGAATGGTTCATCACGTACCAGCCGATATCTGAGAAGGTTGTCATGGTGAACCAGGCCCAAGCTGAAGTTCTGGGGATCGGGACCGTGGAACTGAAACTCACTTCTGGGAACACTCTGACGCTTCAAGGTGTGAAGCATGTTCCGGCGATTGCCAAGAACCTGATCTCTGGGAGCCTGCTCTGCAACGCAGGCTTGAGGATGGACATCAATACTGGTCAGATGGTGATGTCCAAGAAAGGAACATACTTCGAAAAGGCTTATCAAATCGAAGGAATGTTTAAAATTTAGCTTGTCAACCAGTTTGATGACATTAATGCAGTTGCATTTTCTGATTATTCTCTTGAGTTGTGGCATAATAGACTAGGACATGTTCATTGTAAAAGAATTAACAAAATGTCTAGTCTAAGACTTATCTGCAAATATGGGGGTAAGGTGGAGAAGTGTGAAGTGTGTGCTCAGACGAAGATCACAAGGAAACCCTTTCATCGGGTCAATCGAAGCACAGATCTTCTGGAGTTGGTGCACTCCGATATCTGTGACTTCAAACATTTTTCCACGAAGGCCGGGATAAAGTACTTCATAACCTTCATCGACGACTTCTCAAAATACGCGTTCGTCTACTTGCTCAAGTCTAAAAATGAAGCTTTCGAGAAGTTTAGAGAGTTCAGGACAGAAGCTGAACAGCAGACTGGACAACAACTCAAGAGGTTGAGAAGTGATCAAGGTGGAGAGTACAGGTCTCATGAATTCGTATCATTCTGCAAAGAATATGGAATCATATGCGAGACTACTGCTCCATATTCTCCTCAATCCAACGGAGTAGCAGAAAGGAAGAACCGAACATTAACAGAAATGATGAATTCTATGCTACTTACTACAGGTCTTCCAAAATGCTACTGGGGAGAAGCTGCATTAACGGCCACTTTCATTTTGAATAGAGTGCCATATGCAACTTCGGACGTAACTCCTCATGAACTCTGGTTCAAAGTCAGACCAAACTTGAATGTCATTCGAGTGTGGGGGTGTCTGGCGTATGTGAAGCTCCCAGATCTGAAGATTCAGAAGCTAGGGACAATGACTACGAAGGCGATCTTCTTGGGGTATGCCGAGAAGAGTGATGCTAGGAGATTTCTTGATATTGAGTCAAATCATATCATCGAATCTCGCGATGCTGAATACTTTGAAGACAAGTTTGTAAAAGACAAATACATTATTCTTACGAACATTCCGAAAAATGATGTAGGTGCAAATGAGACTGAAATCTCATACGGGCCAGTAGTCCAAGAAGAAGCTGTTGTTGATGAAACAACTCTTGTACCAGAACTCGCAGAGCCGTCAGCTAAGCGAGCGAGGAGATCGAAAGACTTCAGAGATGACTTTGTCACCTATCATGTGGAAGCAGATCCGCTTACCTATGATGAGGCGATGAAGACCAGAGATGCTATCTTCTGGAAGAAGGCAGTGA
The DNA here is from genome assembly GCA_029216955.1 of Iris pallida. Taxonomy (NCBI): domain Eukaryota; kingdom Viridiplantae; phylum Streptophyta; class Magnoliopsida; order Asparagales; family Iridaceae; genus Iris; species Iris pallida. Next base: position 17,402 of record JANAVB010044363.1, read on the forward strand.
ATGACGAGTTTGACTCTATCACCTCCAATAACACATGGGTGTTGGTAGATCTACCTGAAGGAGAAAAGACCATCGGATGTAAATGGATCTTCAAGAAGAAGATGAAGGAAGATGGAACTATTGACAAGTTCAAGGCCAGGCTGGTAGCCAAGGGATTTTCTCATAAATAGGGAATAGACTACTTTGACACGTACGCTCCAGTAGCTCGGATGACCACCATCAGGATGTTAATCGCTCTAGCAGCTATACATAAGTTGGTGATACATCAGATGGATGTAAAGACCGCGTTCCTGAATGGGGAGCTGACCGAAGAGATTTACATACAACAGCCAGATGAATTTGTCGTCAAAGGTCTTGCAGACAAAGTCTGCAAGTTGGTGAAATTATTGTATGGTTTGAAGCAAGCTCCCAAGATGTGGCATGAGAAGTTTGACAAAGTTATTAGGTCAAACGGCTATAGAGTCAGCGAGACGGACAAATGTATTTACATAAAGTTCGCTGATGGAAGAGGAATCATCGTTTGTCTGTACGTGGACGACATGCTAATCCTAGGTACGGATATAGGCTGTGTCACAGAGACAAAGAAGTTCCTCTCAACCAAGTTCAGTATGAAGGACTTGGGGGATGCAGATGTCATCTTAGGCATAAAGATCATCCGGACAGACACTGGAGTAGCGCTGTCACAATCTCACTACATTGAGAAGATGCTCACACGCTATGGGTATAAGGATCTTCCAGGGATCGATACGCCATACAGGTGTGATTAGAAGCTGAAGCCAAACTCGAGGGAAAGCGTCAGGCAGCTGGAGTATTCTAGCGTTATCAGAAGTTTGATGTACGCAACTACTGCCACAAGGCCTGACATAGCTTTTGTCGTAGGAATGCTGAGTCGGTTCACAAGCAACCCAGGGATTGAGCACTGAAAAGCTGTGAAGCGGGTGATGAGATATCTCAAGAAGACTCAGACATATGCACTGCACTACAACGGGTATCCGATAGTAGTGGAAGGCTTCAGTGATGCTAGCTGGTGTTCAGAGGTGGAAAGCGAGAATCCACAGGTGGATATGTCTTTTTCTTGGGTGGAGCTGCTATATCGTGGAAGTCGAAGAAGCAGACTATACTCTCTCGTTCCTCTATGGAATCTGAATTCTATGCACTTGAAACTGCAGCAGATGAAGCAGAATAGCTTCGGGAGCTCATGTATGATCTTCCAGTAGTTGGGGCTCAGATACCGGCAATACCGATATACTGTGACAACCAGGCGACTGCGGCGATGGCATCAAATGACCTCTTCAACGGGAAGAAGAGGACTGTGCGGTTGAAGCACAGGGCAGTACACGATCTTATCAAAAGAGGTGTAATTACAGTGGTTGATGTTCGGAGTCAGGAGAACCTGGCAGATCCGTTCACAAAGGGCCTCAAGCGCCAGTTGGTCGATGACACAGCTTGTAAAATGGGCTTGAAGGTATTCTGATAGTGTGTCTTTGTAATCCTACCATAAAGTTTTATGCTATTAGTTCAAAGAAAAATCTACTAGGCATCTAACTTTTGGTTCAAAGGAGGATCACTGACTGGAAAACTATCAGGTAACAGTGGGTACTTGTTCTCTGGAACATGGAAGGGATACGGACCCATAACCACTGTTGTCTACTATGTATTTTTTCTACGGAAAAAACAAATCCTGTGGAAGGTTGGCTTAAACGCCTTAATGAGTTCTCAGGCAGAATGAATGCCTGGTGCGCTTTACAGGAAGCACGGTAGAGCAGCACTACAAGGAGTGAAACTCCATGCTACAGTGGGATGACTCCACCATAAGGTTCCCAGGTAGGGGTAATGCCTCGGCTTTGCAAGCTAAGTCATAGCGGCGTAGCACCGCAAATAGGCAGGTAGCCTAATGCTGTATGACGTAATTAAAGAGTTGTAGACAGCACTACAAAGGGGAGGATGGCCCCATGTTACAGTGGCACAACACCACGATGAGGTACCCAGGTAGGGGTAAAGCCTCGGCATTGTAAGCCATGTCGTTGCGGCGTAACACCGCAAGGAAGCCTTAGGCTTTATGCTGGGTAGTTTGGCACTACAAAGAGGCTTGTGACCTCATGCTACAGTAGTATGACACTACGATGAGGTTCTCAGGTAGGGGTAATGCCTCGGCTTCAGGCCATGTCATAGCGGCGTAGCATCGCAAGGAAGCGCAAATCTTCATGTCATATCTCTTTAATAAAGAACTCACCTATAGTGTATGGAAAGAGATATCAGGCCGTCTCTTGAGGGTAAACCTGTAGACGTCCAAAATTATACACTGAAATCAGGCTGGCACAGGGCCTTTAATGTGCAGCCAGAAGCACACGTAACTACACTTTGTGAGTGGGAAAAAATTACAATTGTGGTGCAGAATTCAAGGCGTAGTCCATTCTTGTATGACATTGTTATTTAACCCATGCGGGAAGATTCAAGTCGTCAGCGACATCTATCCTAATGCAAAATGGACAGTTACTGTGGGAAACGCTCAACCCTGGACACATATATATGTTGTGATATGTGGGAGATTGTTGGTGCTTTCTTTACATGGAGAGAGCTTACTCTCAACATGCCTTGTAAATTTTAGTCCCACATTGGAAATGCACCATGAGTTATCTCAACATATATACTTGGGTGTGTTGTTGAGAGATGCACATAGGGTGGTGACCCTAAGGAGGTGTAACGCCCCAGTCCCAAAATACGTAGGACCAAGTACGTAGACATGCCAGCTGTATACATACGAAATACATGGACCTCTTATGTATACATAAGCTGTAAAATGTAGTAATCCAAGACAACTAAATCTCATCCACAATGAAAGCAATAATTATATAGAAATCAACTTGAATATTTATGATACAATCGTTGGGCGGAGACAAAGTCCACTACCAACTAAATTAAATATGAAAAATATACAAGGAAAGAATTTAGCAAGCGAGAGCAAGTGATGAGTCCAAGAGCAATCATCACGGAGGAAGGAATGGCCTTAGCTAGAGCACCTGCAAGAAATCACGAAAACACACACCTGGGGAAAAACCAAGTCCTCAGAGGGACGTAACAAGACACATAATATCATGCCATAAACTGAATAGTAAGAGCTCAATAGAAATATGCATGCGTAAAGGGTCCTAACCATTCTATGTGATATACGCCTTGAGAAGACAACGTTCTACGCAGGAGCTTATAGTGTTCAGCATAGATGGAGAGAGAGTAGTAGTATGTAGCGCTCATAAGAGGCACTATCAACTATGGGCAGAAAGTAGTTCTCATATGAGAACTATCGGCCCCGGGGCAGTAAGTAGCGCTCATCCGAGACACTATCGGCCCAAACCTATATGTGTACTGAACAGGTAGCCCCTACGCTAATAACTGTCTTCCTCCCTCCCCATGATACTCTACATGTGTCGACTCCACGACACTGTTTAATCCTTAATAACTGCCAGAGTCTTCTATACAATCTATTAGCAGTTATTTCTTAACGCATGCGCACGGGGGATCAGCCTACACGCAAGTGACCTCTATATGATACTCACAACTCTCACACACAATACGTGTATAATCGTGACAAGTCAATGAGACACACTAAATTTGACGGTAGTCCCTTAACTCTAAGCCAATTTTATAAAATATTGTAATTTGCATCTACATATAATTTAGAAAGAAATAACTGAAAAATAAATACGACATGCATGATATTGAGCAGAAATTTAAACAATAAAGGCAAGGTGTCTTGCCTGAGGTTATGTGCAAAAGAGAATAATCCAGTAGCTCGAACAGACCAATAGATGAAGCAAGAAAAGCCAAATGCCGCAGATGACTCCGGATGCTGCAACAAACATCACGAACGAGTTTGGAATATAAGATATGCCTAGGAAATGCCTATCCAAAAATTAAATTCCGGAACAGGGACAAAATCGTAATTTCGGATTAAAACGATGTCCGCCGTTGGACCCGCTTTTCACCGAAATACGTGCCAAAACCTACGGTCTCTAAAATCGCCAAACTACATGTCTATGAATTTTTTTGATGAGACGAACCCAATGGTATGTCCAATTTTGAATTCCGGTGGGCTGTGCACAAAATCGTCCGTTGAGTGGGATTGTGGGCCCGCCAAAATAGCGTCCCGATCAACGGTCTCAGAATCAGACCAAACTTGGCTCATAGGACAAGAAAAATATTTTGAGTCCAGTGGCGTAAGTTTCATCGTGATATGATGAGTGTGCACAAAGTAATTGGAAAATTCTGAAAAGCTCGATACGCAAAAATTCGACGGATACAGACCAATTTCGTTGCGCACACGCAACCAATTTGAATTCCGTCAATTCTCGCACGTCCACAAATTCGATACGGACCTTTCGGTACCTTCGGTTTGCGACGGGGTCGTCCGGTTTGTCGGGACGTACCTCGTACTGGGGTTTTAAGGTTTTTGAAGACTGATTTTTCATTATTTCTAATTTAATTAAAACTAAAATTTTGCAAAATAAATAAATCTATTTGAAGGTGATGAAAGAGGGTCATGTGGGCTATCTATACGAATTTACGGATCTACAATCGGATTAGAATTGAAGGAGAAATCGATTGGGAAAGTGGGATACCTTAAAGTGGGAATCGGTTGTTGTTGTTGTTGCCGTGACGATCGGAAGGCGGAGATGCTATCGCTCCGGCGAGGTTGGCACGCTCGCCGAGGAGAGGGAGGAGGATGGAGGAGAGAGGAGGAAGAAGATGGAGAAGAAATTAGGTTTTTAGGGTTTTCCAAAACTTATATATATAACTAATATATATAAATTATGTGGGAGGGGGGTCGGCCTCTTTTGTTGATATAGTTGCTGGTTGCTTCTAATTCCCAACTTGTGGGCGCATGCTATAGTTGCTGGCTGGTTGTCGCAGCTATTCTTAGATTTTGTGGTGGGGTGGTCGGCCCCACCACTTCTCTTTCTTTTTCTTTTTTTTATCTTTTTCTAATCTTATCTAGTAACTTTTTTTTTAAATATACATATTTATATCTATATATGTATATATATATCTAGAAATACACAAAAAATCTATTTAAAATCCTAATAACAATTTAAATATTATCTAACCAAATATTGAATATAAATTTAAACATATCTACATAAATTCAATTCTCAATAAATACACTCAAAGTAATAATAATATTTAAATAGGAATAACATGTTTATTAAATCTTCTATAAAAAAAAATTTATAATAAATTAATAAAAATTGCTCCAATGGGTGAACTTGTACCACACACCCTTATCCGGGTCCAGGAACATGTACAATATTATAAAATATTATTTAATAATCAAATACCAATAATTGCACAAATAATTAAATAATTTGAAATTGTACGTAAAACTCTAAAATAGTTTAGGAAATATTTCTAAGTACATATAATAAGTCTACCTGGCTACCTTGGTCACACCACATGCCTACATGGGCTTAAATTTGGTTCGGGCCCTGTTCGGACTGAATTGGACAAACCGGATCATCTAAAAATCAATATATAAAATAGTATTTAATTAAAATAGTTTAAATGAGTTAATGCACAACTTGGTCTGGTTTTCCTAATTTGGACATCACTGTGGCAAGGCTTCCCCCGGCATGGCTAGTACACTAGTCAAGGCACACTGCTACGTCTTTCGTGCCAAAATTCATGGTAGTCTTGTGTTCTAAAATTCAACAATGGCTAAGGTCATTTAAAAAAAAAAAAAATAAGGCCATAAATTTGTATAAATTTATTTTTAAGTCTAATAAAATAATAATAAAATAATTTAAAAATAGGGGTTTTACATCCTACCCAACTTACAAGAATTTCGTTCTCGAAATTTAGGATTAATAGGGTAGATAGGGTTGAGGGATAGAAAAAGTTCGTCAATACCAAAAATGCAATTAAAATTTGGTGGAGGCGATAAAACGGCGTTCAACACCACAATGCAATAGAAAATTGTGGAGTCGATACATACAAAAATATATCATGGTTATGGATTTGAATAAGGATTGCTAGTGAAGGTAACAAGATATTGATAATCCAATTTAGAGAATAGTAAAGAATTGAGTAGATGAAGAGAATAATTTAAACCTTTGGGAGATGTGGTTCCTTGAGAGAGAACTCGATATTAATCATCTTGGTCGAGGGTTTGATTAAGTGAACGATTAGAATCCTTCTCGAGTACTCAAGAACATTTGGAAGGACACGATAGTAATTCTAGGGTTGAGAATTGAGGAGTAGTTAAAGACGAGGATATAGCCACATGAGTCGGTCGGTGGCTATCTACATTTGTGTATAATTAACCGATTGGGCAACCAAAGGCGATACCTTGAGTCTATCTTAGCAAGTACAGTGCCTTGCCTTTCCAAAATAAGTAAAAGACAAGAACAACAAAGGCTTCAAAGACGGTGTTATATATTGAGTACGATTTGCGGGGTTCATAGGCGGCGAAAATAATTCAAAAGAGAATTGCCAAGGCTGTCGCAGATGAGACTCTAAGGCAAGTTTACTATATCTTCATCCACATAGAATAATAAGTGATAAGCGAACCAAAGTGCAATAGGTTGATCAGCCATCATGCACCGGTTCTGATTAGACAATATGTTAGTGGGTGCACCCAATAAAATATGTCATGATCAAGCTTGATAACGAAATAAGCTTGCAAAACTGAAGCTACGTTAGTAGCTTGAGATAGTCAAAATATGTGCAAGGGAGGTACTGATAAAGGAATTTAAAATAGTCCAAGATCTTTTAAAATCAAGGCTCGCCCGAAGTCTGGGCCTATACAGTTGTCCCAGTGTTTCTTCACTTATGGCTTGGTAGACTAGATAAGGTAGGGTCATCTGAATTTATAGTCTAAGTAAACTTACCAATGTGGTTCACAAGAAAAGGTTTTGTTAGGTGGTGATGTATTCTACCCAACTTACAAGAGTTAATCTAGTAGTATGATGGGACAATGGGTCAAGCAATCAAGATAAAGCACAAACATAAGCATTTAATGAATTAAGTAGAACAAAATCACATATTGGGTCGAAAGAATTGAGTCGAGGTTGAATCCCTATCCGTGGTCGAAAAATATATCGGTATCATGGTAAAGATTATAGTTTGGCCATTTTGACCATAAGGTCATATCAAGAAATAGAGTACAAGAAGATGGATTTTGGTGGGACATGATATACCTATATGAAGGTGGGCTTGTCTAGGTCTTATATATGAAATTTGTTGGGAGGAAAAGTGTAGTATTGTACCCCAAATATACAAGTCACGGTAGGGGACGCCAGAAGATCAAAAATAGAAAGTGGGAGTTCAGGAGATGATAATTAATGCATAAAATAAAGAAGATCAAGTAAAGCATGAAATAAAATTAATTAAAGAATCCATAAAAATAATTTAGGAACATAATTCCGGAGAGAAGATAGTCTCCTAGATGAATACAGTCAAGGAATCGTTAAATCATTATTCAAATACAAATGGGTTAAAAGGTCGCAATTAAAAGATCTAGAATTAAAGGAAGGTCGAGTAAGCCGAGGTGAAAATACAGTCACATAGCTGGGTAGATGACCAACAACACTTGTGTATATACTACTATCATGGTCATGGGTGACATGGCAATTAGTGTGGAATACTCAGTAGGTTTATCTTGGGGCCTACCATTAAAATTTAACTCAAGTTTCCTCCAAAAATTTTAAAAATAAACTTTCAAAAATAAACCACCCAAAATTTGTATTCACTCTAAGCCGTTCAAATTCATCATAAAAATTTAAATCGCTCTCATAAATCTCAATGCAATATTTTATCACGTTACTACTAACCTTTTCCAAAATTAACGTTTAAGTTCAACTATTTAACTCAAGTGTTCATAATTTACGATTCCATAAAACTTTCACAATCAATATAAAATTTTTTTTTAACACTCTAAGATTTTCAAATAACTCATAATAAAACTCTTAGCATATTAAAAGCAATCTCAAAAAAAATTAAGCTCAATGCTCTTATCAATTTTAACTTCTATTCATGCTAAGTTATTTCAACAAAATCACAACTTCTAAATGGTAACTTCCTTTAATCAATCAACTAACTTTCCATCACATCCTTCGAAATTCTCCAAAAAATTTAATATTAGCAATCCCTTATCAAACTAAATTTTCAAATACTTTTATCAGTAAAAATCTCTTCTTCTTTTTTTTACCAAAAATCTAAATAGATTTGTAAATCCTCAATCATAGGACACCATTTAAAATAAAAAAATTTCAAAAATCATTTTCATAACTTTCAAACATTTTAAACCAAAATTTGAGCGTCATTACTTCCACTTAAAAATTTAAAATTTATTAAACACGAAATCGCAAGTTGTACAATGTAAATTTAAATAATTTATACTGCCACATTTAAAATCTACGATCATTTTCAAACCAAATTTATAACCGTTCAAAGGTGTATAACCATAATCCAGTAAATCATAAACATCAAAATTCAAAAATTAAATAAAATTTATATTTGTTCAAAGATGTATATCTATTACCCAAAACTCATAAATATCACAACTCGAAAAGCCAATCAACTCTTAAATCAAGGGTATAAAGATTCTAGCATTTTTTTTCTCCTTCCTGCAGTATCAATCCTATGGTGTTTACTATTTAAAAATCTTAAAATTAAAACCTTCCTTGGTAGTGTCCTACTTTACAATTTACTAATCATTAAATCACCCTCTAAAAAAAACTTTTAACTCAATTAGTCTTAAATGTATTCCAATTGCCAATATAACCATTCTAGCCATATGTTTGACCTATGAGCATATACTAGTGTAGTCATCTTCCTAGTTGACACTAAGCACGAAAATAAGAATCGACGGTAGAAAGGAATCAAGCAAGATGCAATCTAAGAAGGTCGAACGAGAGTTCGGAATTTGAAGCCAAGGAAAGGGGTCAAACTGTATGGATGAGATTCCTAGATTCTAATCCTATGTTGCAGGTTCACATCGGTACAGTAACATAACCGAAGTGACAAACTCGACCTGCATGGGTCACCACAAAAATATGAAACGCCCCAGTCCCAAAATACGTAGGACCAAGTACGTAGACATGCCAGCTGTATACATACGAAATACATGGACCTCGTATGTATACATAAGCTGTAAAATGTAGTAATCCAAGGCAACTAAATCTCATCCACAATAAAAGAAATAATTATATAGAAATCAACTTGAATATTTATGAAACAATCGTTGGGCGAAGACAAAGTCCACTACCAACTAAATTAAATATGAAAAATATACAAGGAAAAAATTTAGCAAGTGAGAGCAAGTGATGAGTCCAAGAGCAATCATCACGGAGGAAGGAATGGCCTTAGCTAGAGCACCTGCAAGAAATCACGAAAACACACACCTGGGGAAAAACCAGGTCCTCAGAGGGACGTAACAAGACACATAATATCATGCCATAAACTGAATAGTAAGAGCTCAATAGAAATATGCATGCGTAAAGGGTCCTAACCATTCTATGTGATATACGCCTTGAGAAGACAACGTTCTACGCAGGAGCTTATAGTGTTCAGCATAGATGGAGAGAGAGTAGTAGTAGGTAGCGCTCATAAGAGGCACTATCAACTATGGGCAGAAAGTAGTTCTCATATGAGAACTATCGGCCCCGGGGCAGTAAGTAGCGCTCATCCGAGACACTATCGGCCCAAATCTATATGTGTACTGAACAGGTAGACCCTACTCTAATAACTGTCTTCCCCCCTCCCCATGATACTCTACATGTGTCGACTCCACGACACTGTTTAATCCTTAATAACTGCCAGAGTCTTCTATACAATCTATTAGCAGTTATTTCTTAACGCATGCGCACGGGGGATCAGCCTACATGCAAGTGACCTCTATATGATACTCACAACTCTCACACACAACACATGTATAATCGTGACAAGTCAATGAGACACACTAAATTTGACGGTAGTCCCTTAACTCTAAGCCAATTTTATAAAATATTGTAATTTGCATCTACATATAATTTAGAAAGAAATAACTGAAAAATAAATACGACATACATGATATTGAGCAGAAATTTAAACAGTAAAGGAAAGGTGTCTTGCCTGAGGTTATGTGCAAAAGAGAATAATCCAGTAGCTCGAACAGACCAATAGATGAAGCAAGAAAAGCCAAATGCCGCAGATGACTCCGGATGCTGCAACAAACATCACGAACGAGTTTGGAATATAAGATATTTCTAGGAAACGCCTGTCCAAAAATTAAATTCCAGAACAGGGGCAAAATCATAATTTCGGATTAAAATGATGTCCGCCGTTGGATCCGCTTTGCACCGAAATGTGCGCCAAAACCTACGGTCTCTAAAGTCGCCAAACTACATGTCTACGGATTTGTTTTGATGAGACGAACCCAATGGTATGTCCAATTTTGGATTCCGGTGGGCTGTGCACAAAATCGTCCGTTGAGTGGGATTGTGGGCCCGCCAAAATAGCGTCCCAATCAACGGTCTCAGAATCAGACCAAACTTGGATCACAGGACAAGAAAAATATTTCGAGTCCAATGGCGCAAGTTTCATCGTGATATGATGAGTGTGCACAAAGTAATTGGAAAATTCTGAAAAGCCCGATACGCAAAAATTCGACGGATACGGACCAATTTTGTTGCGCACACGCAACCAATTTGAATCCCGTCAATTCTCGCACGTCCACAAATTCGATACGGACCTTTCGGTACCTTCGATTTGCGACGGGGTCGTCCGGTTTGTCGGGACGTATCTCGTACCGGGGTTTTAAGGTTTTTGAAGACTGATTTGTCATTATTTCTAATTTAATTAAAACTAAAATTTTGTAAAATAAATAAATCTATTTGAAGGTGATGAAAGAGGGTCATGTGGGCTATCTACGCGAATTTACGGACCTACAATCAAATTAGAATTGAAGGAGAAATCGGTTGGGAAAGTGGGATACCTTAAAGTGGGAATCTGTTGTTGTTGTTGCCGTGACGATCGGAAGGCGGAGATGCTATCGCTCCGGCGAGGTTGGCACGCTCGCCGAGAAGAGGGAGGAGGATGGAGGAGAGAGGAGGAAGAAGATGGAGAAGAAATTAGGTTTTTAGGGTTTTCCAAAACTTATATATATAACTAATATATATAAATTATGTGGGAGGGGGGTCGGCCTCTTTTGTTGATATAGTTGCTGGTTGCTTCTAATTCCCAACTTGTGGGCGCATGCTATAGTTGCTGGCTTGTTGCCGCAGCTATTCTCAGATTTTGTGGTGGGGTGGTCGGCCCCACCACTTCCCTTTCTTTTCTTTTCTTTTTTATCTTTTTCTAATCTTATCTAGTAACTTTTTTTTAATATACATATTTATATCTATATATGTATATATATCTAGAAATACACCAAAAATTTATTTAAAATCCTAATAACAATTTAAATATTATCTAACCAAATATTGAATATAAATTTAAACATATCTACATAAATTCAATTCTCAATAAATACACTCAAAGTAATAATAATATTTAAATAGGAATAACATGTTTATTAAATCTTCTATAAAATAAATTTAATAATAATAAATTAATAAAAATTGCTCCAATGGGTGAACTTGTACCACACACCCTTATCCGGGTCCAGGAACATGTACAATATTATAAAATATTATTTAATAATCAAATACCAATAATTGCACAAATAATTAAATAATTTGAAATTGTACGTAAAACTCTAAAATAGTTTAGGAAATATTTCTAAGTACATATAATAAGTCTACCTGGCTACCTTGGTCACACCACATGCCTACATAGGCTTAAATTTGGTTCGGGCCCTGTTCGGGCTGGATTGGACAAACCGGATCATCTAAAAATCAATATATAAAATAGTATTTAATTAAAATAGTTTAAATGAGTTAATGCACAACTTGGTCTGGTTTTTCTAATTTGGACATCACTATGGCAAGGCTTCCCCCGGCATGGCTAGTACACTAGTCAAGGCACACTGCTACGTCTTCCGTGCCAAAATTCATGGTAGTCTTGTGTTCTAAAATTCAACAATGGCTAAGGTCATTTAAAAAAAATATAAAATAAGGCCATAAATTTGTATAAATTTATTTTTAAGTCTAATAAAATAATAATAAAATAATTTAAAAATAGGGGTTTTACAGGAGGGAACCCTGTGGGTGATTTTACTAGGAGGTAAGAATAAGGCTCCAAGGATTAAGCATTATTGCTTTTGTCATTCTCTTGAATTAATTCCATTTGGAGCTAAGCCCCAAAGGGGCTTAGCGGCTCGGACTCGGACTCGGGCTCATGGGCTCATGAGGCGTAATATGGCGTTTTGTTGGCGTACTTTGCACTTAGCACATCAGCAGTCATACGGTCTTTATGCGGCTCATATGCGGCCATGCGGCTCATATGCGGCCTCATGCGGCTCATGCGGCCATGCGGCCATACGGCTCATATACGACCTCATGCGGCTCATGCGGCCATGCGGCTCATGCGGCACATGCGGCCATGCGGCCCATGCATTCCATGCGGCTCATGTGGTCCATGCGGCCATGAGGCTCATGCGACCAGGCTGCTGCTGCTGCCGTATGGAGGGATCCGCTGACTATGCAGATTACAAGTCAGTTATGGAAAGGCTGAATCAATGCGATTAAATTAGATCCTATCTTTGTGGGATTTGAATTAGTTCAGATCCTATCTTTGTGGGATTTGAATTAATTTCGTTCCTATCTTTGTGGGATTTGAATTAAATCTCGTTGCTATCTTTTGGGATTTGATTCAATCTTTTCATAACTGAAGAGGCGGCTAGGGTTTCCACCCTCTCTCTATAAATACTCTCTTCTGGCCGCCTTTGTGGTTACCACGAAAATACAAGTCAGAAAAGGAGAAAGAGAGAGAGAGTTGCTGCCGCCATTGTAAGTCCATCCGAGGAGTCAGAACAGAGGTGACTTCGAGCGTTCCACAAGTTCTTCAAACTTGCTGGTTCCTGGAAGCAGATCGTGTGGGGCGAATCTTGCTTTGAGCAACGGTGTTTTGACATCCCAGCATTGTTCTTCTTCTAATCTCTCTCTAGATTATTGTAACTCGTTCTGTCCCAATTGCAACACATTTGCAAGGAAGAACGAGAGATCTTCTCTTCTCTATTTTCCTCCTCCATATTGTAATCGGGTTATTTGGTATTTATATCTTTGTAGATCTTTGTTGCATCTGTTTTACCATCTTTGATCAAGCCCCGGGATTAACAAGTTATTAGGTTTCTGTATTGGAGTTCTAGAGGGTATTCCTTTGCATCATGGATGATTCAAGCTTTTTCTTTGAGATGTCCGGCGATACGCACGGGACTTTGTGCACGCTACATTGCATGCTTTTTGGGCTCACTGTCCTCAACTCCCACCTTTATTATAAATAAAAGGAATAATACTCCCCCGTAGTTCGATCCACTAATCTTCTGCCACCAAATCAGGGTCTTTTACATCTCCTCGGTAACCACAAGAGCCACTAAACTATCAAAGCTCTATTATTCTTGACTTTTTTCAGATCTTGTATAAATGGGAGCCTCATGGCATTAGAATGTTCTACTTTTTTATTGCACTTTTATTATGCATGAGTTTAAACTTTTATGATCGAGTCAGGTAGGTTTTTCTAATTCATTTTAGAGTTATGATTTTCTTTTTATAATTTAGCCTTAGGGTTTGTTTGGAAACCAAAAATTATTTGAAACTTAGAAACTTTCTTTCAAGTTTCCTATAACCCAAAGAAAGTAGATTTTTCGAGGAAAAAAAAATTGTCTACTAGTGCTGAGATAAATTTTATTAGGACTTTAATCAACATTTATAAGAGTACAAAAAATAAAATGACCTCTCTATCCGAGAAATAAATAAAAAATACGATAATTAATAAATGCTTAAAATGAGATAACTCTACTTTTAAATAGGTAGAAACTAGAGCAACATGAAGACATGTCCGATGTATAAATTATAAAAATGTGGACCATATTTATTAGTTTGGACAACTTCTATAAATGTTTTTGGTGGCACCAAAATGTGTCGCATTACACACTTGTAACCCTTCAACTCTAAATTATGTTCCACAAAAGTTTCCATATCTATTCCCCAAATTTTAATTATTTATTAACTTCCCCAAATTATCCTATATTAATTAATTCTAAGATCTATTTTTCGTAAAGGAAATCATATTTCCTAAATTATAAGTAATTTTCTATTCCTAGTAATAACTAAAATTTTCTAATACACCAAAACAGTTAATTCATGACATAATTGTTTTTCGATTCATTACAATTATTACCATTACAAGTTGTAATGATAACTACCATAATAAAAATTAAATAACAGTTACTGAAATATTTTCTTTTCAAAACCATATCTATATGAGCGGTTGCCCAAATAAAAATACATACACATTCATTCCCTTCTCTATCTATATATGTTAATAATAGAAGAGCCCTAATGTTATTCGGCGACAAAATATAATCTTACTTTCTCACTATTATAACACCTTATTAGCGGCCGAAATGATCCTTCATTGTTCAAGATCGTCAAAGCTCTGATCGATGACGGGAGAGGCTCATCGATTTGCTACAAAAGTCAACATAGAAAGAACGCGTGACTAATCTTCATTTGTGGTTAGTATTTGATTTCAATCTAGGATTTCTAATCATATTAAATATTATGATATCTATTGGTCTCGCATCAATACTGCTTGCCATCTCAAATTTTAAAGATTACTCAATATTATAGAGGACTCGAGATTTTTTTTAGTTTTATCGTACTTTTATTTGATCAATCATGGATGATGTGATTCTTTTACTCGTTCTCCAATGTTTGAGGAGTCCAAGAAATTTCAATTTTGCTTAATTTTCTATACAATTCGACATGTTGGATAAGTCAATCCTCAATATTGTGATATTTCGATGTATGAAAATCTTCAGTAATGATTATTTCTAATATCATCCTCATATTAGATGTTGCTATTCTTTAATGAATTATCTAGGTTTCATAAATTATTTTCTTTTTGGAATCTCTAAGATGTTTTATTGATGATGTTGAAAGGATGTGGGAATTTTATTATGAGTTTAATGAATATTTCAGTAACTATAAGTAGAATTGCCCTGAAAGTCTAATCTAATTTTGAATGAAGCTATATGTAATCAAATATGATAATATTTTACATGTGTAATTATGTTAAAGCCTGCAATGCCTATTGTCAAGATTCTTGATATATATACGAAATTTAGAAGCTTGGTTAAGGATAGCATGGGAAGTAAGAAAAAGAAAAAAGAAGTAGAAGAAATGGTTACATATTGTTGCGTGGATGGAGTGACAGAATAAGGAGTTTAAGGACTCATCGACTTAGATATAAGACCAGTTTTGTAGTGTCTATTGAATATATTTATATATGTTCTCCTTTAGAATCTGTAAACAAAATAAACAAAAATGAAAGGTTACCAGACTCCGAGGAAGTCGTGCATGAAACACTGTCCTAAGAGTTAATTCGGGTCTATGTGCAGACTTGTTCCGAATACTTTTAGTGGTAAAATCTTTGTTCTACCGGTATCACCTCATTGCACACAACTCGGAGGGTTCGACCCCGACCTTGCTTTGCCTAGAGCAAGGATGTGAAGAAGAGAGTTTCGGAGAACAGAGATTTAGAGAGATATTTAACGTAGAAATTTTCTGTGTCCAAAGAGAAGAAGAAGAAGAAGAAAGGCTCATTATCTAGGCATAAGAATTTGTAACCGATGGCTGGACTTAAGGACGTAATTGTTGGTGGATAAAAGCAGATAAAAAAATGTGTTGAAACGTTTGGATTAATGTGGAAAATCAATAGGTGTAACGTTTGGATTAATACGGAAAATCAATAGGTATAACATTTGGATTAATATGGAAAATCAATAGGTGTTTACTATCCAACATTCAAATATTTATGATTCACAAACGGTCAAAAATTAAGATGAGCAAAAAGATTATTAGGGTCTCAACCCGATCCCAAAGAGGAGCAAAAAGATGTTTAGGGTCTCAACCCATACCAGTTACGTCGAACCGAGCCAGGCCGGAAGGCAGCGACGGCTCGTGCGTGTGGCCCAAGGGGTTCCCCATACAATTCCACAAGAGAGCAAATGAGAGAAGTTAATATATATACACCATTCCTTCTTGGTGTCTAACCAATGTGGGACTAAAAGTAGTGAGGAACATGTAACCCCTCTATTCCTAAATAAATATAATTTAGAATTTATTCCTAATATTTATTATTTTTGAAATATTGTATTCAAAATTTATTTAATAGTTTTAATAATAATGGTTTATTGGAATATTTTATTTGAAAGTAAGATTTTCATTATGGAATTTATTTGCTAACTAATTAATTAAGATTGTACTAATTATTTGAAATAAGATTTCTGGATTAAATTAATTATTATTGTTAGCTAAAATCATATTAAGTTAATTGTATTTTCCCTATTATGGTAATGACAGATTTGTAAATATCCTTAACTAGATTAGTCATTTTAGAAAATTCATTATAGAATGTCTAGTCACCTAGCAGTGGGATATTCTTGAATTATTAGACTAATCAGGATTAATCTGGAATATTTCCTCAGCCCATGTGCCTAGAGATTCTAGGACTTTCAGGCTATAAATAGCCATCATTATTGCTCACTAATAGCCATAATTATTGCTCACTAATTATTGCTAATCATCCCAAAATCTAGTCGCTAACTATTGTATCCACGTGTCAGTTTCCACTCCACTATTTTTATTTTGTACATTTAAATTTTAGCCCTAACACAGACACACCCCTATCTACACATCCTGTGTCTATCTCACCCCGTGTCATGTGTCCCCTGACATAGGATGTACACCCCTCTGTCCAAACACCCCTGGGTACCGCTACAGATCCCGACACCACAAATACCTAAACCTAAATCGTCGTGTCCGATTGACGTGCTGCTGGAGACGTCGGAGAGCCGTTGTTGTGTCTAGATTAGACATAGATATGGACGTGTCGACACCATCCTGAGCTGTGCCTCATCGGAGTTCGAGCCCCGCCACTCGACCTCGCCGAAGAGTCTCCGGTCGTCCAAATCTGTCGAGTCTAGCTGCAAAACCAAGAACTACCCCCCGTCGTATCCAGATCTAGACTCGAAAACCCTGCTCGAGTAGTCGCCACCGCCCGTCTTCACGCCGGAGCCTTCGATCGACAACCGCCTCCTCTAGGATCGATCTGGACTGTCGTGTCCAGATTTGGAGCTCGAAGCCACCGCTCCTCGTTGAAGCCTGAGCCACCGTCTCCTCTGTCGCTAGAGTCAACTGACCGCCGCTTGGACAGTCGATGCCAGAGTTTGCCATCCCTGTCTCGAAGCCATGACTCTATCGTTGAGGAGCCGCCTTCAGCTCTGCACCTCATTGTTGATCACCGCTCGACCACTCGCCGACCAGATTTCCCCATCTAGAACCGCCGAGCAGAGGTAAGCACTCAACTCATTCTTCTTCTCCATGTCCTTCTTCTTCTTCTTCTTTGTGAGTTTTGAGTGTGGATGTGTGAGAAGAAATGAGAAGACGGGTTAGGGTTTCCTCCTTTGTCGATGGCTGTGGAGTGTGTAAATGCGAGAGAGAGAAGTGAGTTAGATTTAGTATTTTAAGTATACGAGCGGGCCGGGTGATGTAGGTTGGACGGGTGAGCCCAAGAAAAAAAGAAAAAAAAAGAATAAGCAGCAGTGACAGCAGGCCGAGCGAGTTCTTGGGCTAGGCCAATAGGGGAAAAAAAGAAAAAAAAAGGATGGGCTTTAGGCTATTATTATTTTTTTATTAATAATAATAATAATAATAATAATAATAATATTATTATTATTATTATTATTACTATTATTATTATTATTGTTGTTGTTGTTGTTGTTCTCATCATCATTATTATTATTATTATTATTTCTTGGTAATATTTTCTAGCAAATAAATTAGTAAGTTTTACCAAAATATATGTATAGTTTGAAGTATTTTACTAGTATATATTGACTACAAAAGAAAGTATATTTACTAATTTCTATTATTGATAGTAATATTTATAAAAAATATTTCCTTGTTAAAAACTATTATTTTGCTATTTTCAAGTTCTATTATTTAAATAATATTTTTCTAAAATTATTTTCTAGCTAGCATTATCTATATATTTGATAAGTAATATTGCTAGTCTTTATAGATAGTTAGTGATATTATATAAATAGCTAGTTTATGGATAGTTAGCTAATAGATAGCTAGATAATGTCATTGTTAGAATCTAACCTATTATTGCCTATTCTAGGTGGGTAACATTTGGATATTAATTTCCAAGGACAAGGCAAGTACATTCTACGACTTTCTTGCATTTACTTCATGTGGTGTCATGTTTCATGTTGGACACATTGTTTACATGACTTGATCAGGTATTTCTGGTTCTGGTACTTATCGTGTTCTTGATCTTGTACTTGCATCTTGGGGAGGGAAAATACTACGGATATGTGACCAAAGCACAACCTAGGTATTCATGTGGACGGCCTAATCACACACCTGTGTACGTGTGATTAAGCCGTACCTTATACTTGTTCTTTATTTATGATCTTTGTCCAATCGATCACATATTTCATATGTATTTCAAATCACGAGTTATGATCTTTTTGTTTCATGTTTCTGTAGGTTATTGCATCTATGGTGATTCATGTTAGTCATATTTTATTGCATCTTTACTTGTGCATGTGTTGTACTTTTTACATTGTTGTAGATTATACTCTGCTTATTTTTTGACTGGATCGTTGACATATTAGACTAGGACATGAGGATTGGATTGGATGATGACTCATAGAAGATCCTAGAAGCCAGATCCAGATATCTTATGTATTAGATAGTTTCCATGAGACAGATGTATTATTATTATTTTTTGGATTTAGTTACCAGATTTCTCTCCGGAGGTTTGACATGTATGATGTACTAAAAGGATATAGTGATCTGTGATCGTGTGAGTGTGTGTTGGATTATTTTCGTTTTCCGTGATTGAGGATTGATATCAAGATATTGGAGTTTTACTGAGGTTTAAATATAGCTTACTACATTGTGTCGACAACGTAGGCTGGACGTATCCGACTCGTATCCAGAAATTTGGGAGTGAATCGTGACATATTTTTTAGTGGTGGCACATGTAGGTCCATCTAATGGTGCTTAGGACTTGAGTACCATTGGGAGCCTGCGATATAGAAATGCACAATCACAGCTTAAGCCGATTGTATTATTGTATATATATTTTCCCTTAAAATTGTCATATCTTCTCAGGATCTATACAATTCCATGGTGCCGAAGAATTATCTTATATTCCCTCTTCATTAGATTCTAAACTAGGCCAATTGTTATCTTAGAAATTTTGACATCTTCTTTAGCAAATCTATAGGTAATATTCCTAGCCTCTTAGATTAGCCAATTCAAAATTCCTTGTTGGTTTTATCAAATTGATTTTCCTTGGACCAGTCCAAGTATCCTAGAATCATAGTCATTGACTATATATGACTTACTTATTTTCCATTTGATTATAAGGAACTATTTACCAAAATTATTCTGATATAGGTTGATATTCCCTAAGTAATTCCAGAGGTGGAGTATTTTCATTGGTTTCTTCCACTCAACTTGAAAATGTACTATTTATAAAACTTATTTCAGATTTCTTTGTTGATTTTCTCGATTTTCAATTTGACTTTCCTTGACAATAAGGAATTATTTTTCAACATGATTCATCATAGGTAAAGATTTTTCTAAAAGATATTATTTAAGCCAACTCGAATCCTCACTCACTCTATTTTTAGCCAACTCAATTATCTGGTCAGTATTGGATCAATTCAAAGTCTATAAGTTTTTTGAAAATTATCGAAATAGAGAAAGGTACAAGAACAAATACTTCCCTTTGCACACCTCAATCCTTTTCTCTTGGTAATCGATCGATTGATTCTCAAGAATCGATACTAGAAGAATAGATATCTACATCTTCTCCTATCATGATTAACTTGGGACTTGTGGGAATTTTTATAAATTCCTTTGGAATTTCTATGGATAAAGTTGAAAAAATATTCGACGACCTACTGGCGTGGCAGATGCGCACTGCAGTCATTTATCTGAATTATGGAGATTGCAGGTTCACTGCAGCTAGCTGTGCACTAGCGAGGCATAGGCTCTAAGTCGAAGTAATTTCAGGTATTCATAGGTTCTCGGATATTATTGAGGCTATGTCCTAAAAGCATAATATTTTGGTCACTTGAGTTGTTCCAACAATATTGAATACAGTTGATAGAATATTTGGTAATCTATCATTATTTGAGTCATGGAACCAAATGTTCAATGCAGCCATATGCATACAGGCGCGACATGGACTATAGGCAAAGTGACTTTGGATATGTATGGTTTTTGGAAACTATTGAGACTATATCCATGTTTGGCCTCTCATCGCCATTGACAACTTTACCAAAAATTACCTTGATTTGTTTAAAATCTTAGTGGCTGATCCTATTTTCAGAAATCATCTCTATTATCATAGGTTTCATATAGAATTTTTACTTGATTTTTCTAGAACTTATTAGGACTATTTTCCAACATATATTGGCCCAATCTCTTTCATGGTTCAACTCTAGTGTATTGCATGTATTTTATTGATAGTTACATATTTTGATAGCTATGTATATATACTTTGTAGATTACTATGAATATTAGATAATCGATATACAATTATGAATATATATATATATATATATATATATATATATATATATATAATGTGTGTGTGTGTGTAGAGTTGATAGCTATATATGGGGGAAACATAGATAGTTACTTAGCTCATTTTAGGGTATCCTTGGGAATTAGCATTTTTCAATGAGATTAGTTAGTTAAGGGTAGAAAAGGTAGTAGAAAAAGACCTTGAGTAAGCGAGTTAGTAATAAGTCTTGAGGGAGTTATAGATTATGGAGCTTGTGACTTATTCGAAAGGAAGATGATAGAACCATTAGTGGTGCTTACTAGTGCCTAAGCATTAAATTCTAACAAATGAAGGAATATAGAAATTCTGTAGGATGCCCAATATTATGAAGGACATGAGTTATAGGGAAGATAGAGTAAACCATAAGTAAGGTTTGTGAGGAAAATCTTGGATTTGATAAAGTTCTCCCACAAAAGAAAGTGAATTTGGAACTATAATTCAGGATACTATGGGGATATGAAGATCAAAGTAAAAGAACACTCAAATAGATAAAAAAATTTGAGAAATTAGATGATTGTTATACATGGAAAGGATGGACATAACCCATATAAAGATATTATAGAGTTGTATCAAAGTAGTAGTAGGGAATGGAGACAAGTGCATTGGTATACAACTCTGGAATGCCAACACTAAGCAGGCTAGCTGGATAATGGTTAAAGTAAACGAGCAATTGAGTTTTGAAATTTTGTTAGAAGATTGTCAAATGTTGAGGATTTGAATCTGATTAATTGGTTACAGATATGAAATTCTCGAAATCATAGTTTGATTCAACAAAAATTTTGAGTATTTGCTAAATTGGGCATTGATATTGATCGACAATTATAGTCAGAATTGGAAGGTTGGTTTAATGTTGGAATTTGAAATAAACCGATATTAGTAGATAAACTCTAGGTGATGAAAATTTAAATTTAGTCGATTTTAGATAAATGTCTTTTAGTTCATAATAGAATTAGTTATAGTGCTTGGGATAGTCATCTTAGTTTTTTGTGGGTTTCCTTGCTGATTGTTTAGCTAATTCAACAAGTTGGAAGATTAGGTTCCGCATAAAGGGTTAATTAGCTAATCATCTTATAAGTTTCTTTTCTTGAATTGTCTTTTGATTTTTTTCTCATCATCCAGTCTTATTTGGATCCTATTAGGGATATATTCATGATCGTGCCTAAATTTAATTTTTTATCGTATCTAGAAGACTCTTAAGTCGTGCTTGTATGATTTTTGATCATAACTAGATTTCAATTCTATCCTTGAAATGCGTAAATGATTTTGATTTTGACTTGGTTATGCCTAAATGATTTTGGTTTTTTGGTCATGACTAGATCTTTGGTTATATCTAAATAACTTTGATTATATTTTGATAATGTCTAATTTTTGATATTTGATCATGCATATGACTTTAATTTTACTCCTGAAATATTTTTGATCAAATCGTGCCTAAAATAATTTAATCATGCTTCAAATCACTTCTGGAATTTGATTTTGCTCATGCTTAAATTTGATTTCGGACCAAGCCAAATTGCACAATTTTAAAATTCTTGTTTTGATTTTTTTACTCGTTTCATTTCTATATTGATCGTATTTTAGCACTTATGACCCCATTAGTCGTAGTTATATTATTTTGACCATATTTTGACTAAATCGTGTTTAATGATTTGAAATTTTATTCCTAGTTGTGCTGGTTATGCCTAAACGGTTTTGATTGTACTTAGGTCACGATTCTATTTAGAATTCTCATAACTATGTTATTTTAATATTATTTTGACCATGCCTAAATTTTGATTTTGATCATATGATATCTCAAATCCTACTAGTCATACCTAAAATTTGATTATATGTTTATGCAATTTTAACCATTTTTCAAATTTTCGTATTTATACTTATCATGCCATTTGAAATTTCGAGGACGAAATTTTTCTAAGACGGATAGATTTGTAACCCCTCTATTCCTAAATAAATGAAATTTAGAATTTATTCTAAATATCTTATTATTTTTGAAATCTTTTACTAAAAATTTATTTAATAGTTTTAAAAATAATGCTTTATTGGAATATTTTATTTGAAAGTATGATTTTCATTATGAATTTATTTGCTAACTAATTAATTAAGATTGTACTAATTATTTGAAATAAGATTTTTGTATTAAATTAATTATTATTGTTAGCTAAAATTAAATTAAGTTAATTGTACTTTTCCTATTATGGTAATGGCAGATTTGTAAGTATCCTTAAATAGATTTGTCATTTTAGAAAATTTATTGTAGAATGTCTAGTCACCTAGACTTGGTGGGAACATTCTGGAATTATTAGACTAATCAGAATTAGTCTAGAACATTCCCTCAGCCCATGTGACTAGAGATTCTAGGACTTTCCTAATGACGCTATAAATAGCCATCATTATTGTCACGACCCGATCCCAAGTTAATGGGTCGAACCGGACCATGCCCAGCCTGCACCGTGGTGAGACGGCAGCAGTAAGCTGTTCCATTGCAGGTATTCACAACAACACAATTACATTTGTCACAACTGTTCTATTCGGAATTGAAACTTTGTTTAATAAAAATTTAGAAATACAACTGGAAGGGAAATGCAGAAAGAAAACTACAAACTCCAAATAAAAGAAAATGCAGAAAGGGAAACTATCTAAGCATCTGGTTCTGCAGTCCCAGGATCAGCGTCCTCCAGAGACGGCTCCGGTACCGTCCCAGGGTAGAGAACCGGTCGTAATAGCTATTATAGTATAGCTCGTCATCCTCAGTGTTACCTAAAATGTTGTCTCCAGTCAGGAGGGAGCAAGAACGAAATATGCATCTCATAATTTAAATAGTAATTGAAAAGTGCAGGGTAAACAGTTTGAAATAATATTTTCAGCAGTTTAAAACAGTTCTGTGTGATTTGAATATGCAAACGTCTATGACCGGCTTGGGTTGATCAGTAGTATCCTAGCGATACGATATGGCTTATCCCCGTGTGTGAGAGGGGTAAGCTAACACAGTCAGTTCAGTAGGGGCTTTGGTCATAAACGTCTACACTATTCCCCCAGTCCCACATTCAGTAACAGTAACAATCAGTAGTTGAACCCTAAGGTAGAGTTCCGTGTCAGCAGTGTGGTTTATCATGCAGCTTAACTTTACTAAGGAAATTACAAGAAAACATAATCCGAAACTTGCCTTGTTTCAGATGACTGGAAAGACGGGTCGGTACCGAGGAGGAACGTCAGTTGTAACTTCGAGTTCCTACAGTTGAGAACTCGACTTAGAACCTTGAATAACCAGGCTAAGTGTGCTAGTTGCAATCTCTAGTAGTAAGTCCTAGTCAGGTTTTAATTTGTATTAATCTACAGCTAACGTGTACGTCGCAACTACGTGCGTTTGATTAAGCCGGTTAATTGGATTATTTGGAAATAACAACGAGAATCAATTAACTTTGGAAAACTTTGTGTTTTTGTAATATTTTTATAAAATATAGTTTTCTTTTAATGATAAATCATGAACTAGTTATTTACTAATTTTTCATCCATTTAATTAATTCTTAATTAATCATATGATTACGCTCTAACTACGATTATACGTTCAATCCAAAACCACCCAAGATCAACATCCACCCAGAAAAGAAAGTAAAACCTACGCTAAGCAATACATGGGCACAGCTAATCATCCTAGAGTTATGGGCTTATGCCCTGTACAATTCTTTTTACATCAAATAAGAGGAAATAATTTAATTACCAAATAAAATGCAGTAAATAAATAACTATAATAAATAGCTTAAACATTAAATAAAATAATTTAAAATAAAGTTGGAGTCTCAGACTCGGTCCATCATCAAGTCTAGCTAATACCTCAACGCCCGGTCGGACCGGTGCGTTTGCATTTCGCTAGGGCCCACAGACCGGTACGGTCGTCGCCCGAAAAATTAGTTTTAGAATTCATTTTCCGAAAACTGATTTGAAATCAAAATAAATAAAGTTTTGTAAAAATTTGGGCAGCACTTCCTCTATTTCGGGACAACCCAAAACTGGGAAATGCGCCACAAAACCTGCAATTGTTCCAACCAAATAATAATCCCGAAAATATATCCACCGAAATAATTCTCCAAACCACCAGAACCTTCCCGAGATACCCGGGAATCCCGCAATCCACCAATAACGTAAAAATCACAGCAACCACATCACAAAATCTCGCAAACCAACCATCCAAAAGCAAACGTAGCTAATCGAATCTACTACGTAGCTAACCGGATTTCCCAAAGGGAAACCGGGGACCGATTATCATCACAGACTACTGAAAATAAATGCAACAGGCAGCGAAATTATACCTCGGGTGCTCGGCTAGAGCTCTCAGAAGATATAGAAAGAATAATAAATAGAAGCCCCGCAGCGACGTCGACGTCGAAACACCGGAATCCAAGGATAGGCACGCTGGCCCGCGAAAATCAGCGACGTCGCGGACCGATCTGGACAGCAGGGAGACAAAGGGGCACGGGAGTACGCTGTCAAGCGCAGGAACCCGTGGGAGAGGGGCCGCGGAACGCTGGCTTTGCCGGGGAGAAACTGCGCGCTGGAGGCGGCGCGGACGGCTCGCCGGAGAAGGGGCTCGCGCGCTGGTGTAGGACGGCGCGCGGAGGAGGGTCCGCGGGAGAGGGTGACGGCCGGAGATGGCTCGGCGGGCGGGGTATGCCGCCGGTGGGAGGCCGTGCGGG
This sequence comes from Iris pallida, assembly GCA_029216955.1. Lineage (NCBI taxonomy): Eukaryota > Viridiplantae > Streptophyta > Magnoliopsida > Asparagales > Iridaceae > Iris > Iris pallida. The sequence continues at coordinate 42,877 of JANAVB010044363.1, forward strand.
CTGCGGGGGAGCCGGTCGGGCTCGCGCGCGGACGCCGGAAGGGGGTCGCGCGGCCGCGGTCGGCACTGAGCTCGGGGAAGAGGGTGGCTAGGGCTTGGGGAAAAATGGGTTTGGGTAGGTTCTTCTTCCAGAGAGAAGGAAATAAGTGAATGGAAGAGAGAGATGAGAGAGTGGTTTTGCTTTTGTGTGGAAGGAGATGAGAGAGTTGATAACAAAAGTTTTGTTCCTCTTCTGTTGTGAGTACGGGGAGAAAGTGGGGAAGTGGGGGATATTAAGGGAGAGTTTGTAGTGTATGTTACTAAAATGTGTGGAAGAGGAACAAGTCCCCACTCCCAACCGCTGGTCCTTCGGGACCAGCCCAAGACCAATATATATATATATATATATATATATATATATTTTTATTAACCAAGTCAAATCCAGGATTAGAAAGAAATAGGAAGAATGGGCTCGGGCCTGGGTCTGGGCTCGGACTCGGGTCTGGGTCCGAAATCAAAAAATCCAAGTTATTTATAATTTCGAAATTCTTTCCATCCAAAAATAATTAATAATTATAATATCAATAATAATAATTTTGAAAACGTTTTATTAATAATACCAAAATTCTATTTAAATAACTAGCTACAAAATACTGGGTTTCACAATCTTCCCTCCTTAGAAAATTTCGTCCTCGAAATTAAAGTAAGGTAGAAAAAACAAACATGTACGGGTACTGCGCCCGTAACTCAGGTCCAACCATAAGGATTTCCAAGGCAGTCGTGGATGAGACGGTTTAGGGACAAATTTCATTTATGGTGTCATCCATGCAGAAAGAATACAAAAGCGAACCAAAGTACACGAGGTTGATCAGACCATCATGCACCGGTCCTGATTAGACAATATATTAGTGGGTGCACCCAATAAAATATCGTCATGATCAAGCTTGATTAAAGAGATAGCTTGCAAAACTAGGCTAATTTAGTAGCATTGGTCAAATTTAGAACAGAAAAAGAAAAGATAAGGAATAGGAGTTTAAGTGATGGCTCAAATTCTGATTTCTTCTCATCTCTGACTAGACTTGCAACTGGTTTCTCTGGCACTGAAAGGTTGATTCCAATCTTCAGTTCTGAATGATCCAAAATGTGACTCGGATCCGAAATGCAACGTCTGAGCTGTGACGTAGAAGATGTTGCACATTCTCAAGATTGGCTGGTAGAGCTAACTGGTACGCTACTTCCAACTCGTCTTAAACTTCAAATGACCTGATGTACCTGGCCTCAATTTCCAGTTCCGTCGAAACTGATTGTTCCTCTGGTAGGAGAAACTTCATCACATGCAATTTGGTCTTCCCAAGACCTACCAAATTCCGAGACGCAAAATCTCAATACATCTTCAAGCGTCTGGATTGACCTCTCTGATTGCTCGTCCCGCGGTACTCCATGAATCCGGTAGATGTGCTTTCCGTACAATGCTGCCCACTTCTTAGTGGATAAACCAACTTTGAAGGAAAATAAAGTGTGCCGACTTAGTCAGTCGGTTTATAACAATCCAATTGGTGTCCTTCCCTCCTTGGGAACAAGGCAATCCTTACTCAAAGTTCATTGTTATATGCTTCTACTTCCACTCCGAATTGTCCAGCGGCTTCAACAAGCTTGTTGTCCTCTTGCTAAATTCCTCATGTTGACAAATTTACATCTAATCCCATACCTGGAATTGTCCTTCTTTATTCCATAACACCAACCAATGGAGGCATATTCCGATACATCTTATTATCTCCTGAATATATGGAATACTGCGACTGGTGCATTTCTTCCTTTAACTCGTTCCTCCGTTTGTCAGCCGATACGCAAAGTCTCGCACCATTCTTCAGAGTTCCAATGCTGATTAATTTAGGAACCCTCAAGTGTTCCTGCCAACACTTGATCTCTAAGCCTGCGAAGTGCCTCGTTTTGAAACTACGTTCTATTGATTTTTGTCCCTCAGCCTCGAACTTCATCAATATTGAATCAGCATCCAACTCCGTCTTTCTATCTCCAGGTAGTATAACCTCCAGTCCCACCTTCTTGATGTCTTCTAGCAGGTGCTAGTCCTTGGTTAAAAACTTTGCCATCAGCATCGACCAAGTGCATCAGCGACCACATTGGCCTTATCTGAATGGTACTGCAGGTTGATGTCGTAATCCTTCATCTGCTTCAACCACCTTCTTAGTCTAACATTCAGCCCTTCCTGAGTGAAGATATATTTCAGACTTTGGTAGCCCGTACATACTTTCACTCCCTTTCCATAAAAATCATGCTTCCATAGCTTCAAAGTTAATTGCAGTAAATTCAAATTAGGCGTGGGATGATTCTTCTCACGAGTCTGTAGTTGCCTACATATGTAAGCAATTACTTTTTCATGTTGTTGAAGAACGCAACCCAGTCCTCTTCCAGAGGCATTACTGTAAATTGAGAACCCACCGGTTCCTGCGGATAGCGCAAGGATTGGTGTAGTGGTAAGTCTCTTCTTCAGCTCCTCAGTGCCGTCTGGCAAACTTTTCGTTCAGATGAACTCTTCATTCTTCCAGGTGAGCTTCGTCATTGGCTCAGCAATCTTGGCGAAATCCTTCACGAACTTCTGATAGTAGCCGGCCAAGATCAAGAATCTTCCGAATTGAACTTGGGGTGTACCACTTTTCAACAACAGCTATCTTCCATCGAAATTTCTTCTCTTGACAACATGGCCAAAAGTCCGCCTTGTCAAAAATCCACGTTCAGATAACTTACCATAAAATTTCTTTTTCCTCAAAGTTTCCAAAATTTCCTCAGGTGTTCTTCATACTCTTCTTCAGTCTTCAAATATATCAGAATGTTATCGATGTAGAAGATAAACTGATTCCAATACTCATGAAAATCTCTGTTCATGAGATTCATGAACACAGCAGGAGCATTTGTCAGTCTAACGTCCTGACCAAAGAAAACTTTCCATACTTGATGTTTGAACGCCGTCTTAGAAATATCCTCTTTCCTGACTTTGATTTGATGGTAGTCAAATCTTAAGTCAAACTTCGAAACACCCTAACTCCACACAACCCGATCAAACAGATCTTCGATCCGGGCAGAAAGTACTTGTTCTTTAGTGTCTGGTAATCGATGCACATCCGTTGTTCCATCCTTCTGGGCACAAACAAGATAGGTACTCCCTAAAGTGAAGTTCCACTCTGAATAAATCCTAGAGCCTTCATTGCTCTGGTCCTTCATCTTCTTGGCCAACTTCGGGTTGACTCTGTAACATCCTTTAGAAATAGAGAAAGAGCCAGGGACTAAGTCAGGGGTGAATCCTATGTCTAGATCTGGGATAATCCGGGGAGACTATCAGGGAAAACATCTGCCATAAGGGTGTAACTAAAAACTTCTATTCATGTGGAGAATTACAGCAAAAACTCTTATGATTGATCTAAGGACATCCTGTTACAACTTCCAAAAATATGATGCTATTCTGCGGTTCTAGGTACTATTCCTCATGGTTCTGGCTCTTGTATGAGCAGTCTCCAACTGCTTCCTTTTCTTTGAACCTCGAGTATGCATCATACCTTATTGTAAGGGCAGGGTCTGCTGGTTAGGAAGAGGGTCCCTAGGTTGTGGCCTAACAGGTGTTGCTGGGATATGAGCTCTGGCTTGATGGAAAGATAAGGGGCAGTCCTTTACCCGATGTTCAGCAGATCCACATGCCAAACATGGTTTCAACTCTTGCGGCAACTAACGGCCTGATGACCAGGCCTATTGCAATAGTTACAAGCCCATAGCTTCTTACGACAAGGCTGCCGAAGAGTAGAGTACTTGATGGGACCCAAATATCTTCTAGATTCAAGGGTATCCTTCCTAGGACAAAAGTTTTGCTCTAACTTGGTTGGGGATAACTAAGGCTACATCATGACGTTCTTCATGTCTTCTCTCGTGATATTCTTCTGTTCCTGCTGGGCTTCATCTTGAGCTTTCTGGAACTCCAGGATTTCTTGAAATAGGACAACCATTTGGAAGATGATTGCTGGTACTGGTGGAGCAACAAAAATGAATACTCCACCAAGGAAATGCAACTTGGTTTGAGATGAGGTAGGATTCGCCAGTGTAGGGAAAACTTCACTGGATGCACTATGAGGACGATCAAACAGCCGCGAGGGAAAAGACCCTGGGCTTGGTTGAGGAGATGGGGTATGATTCGGAGATGATACCTCATCGCCAGCAGGATTTGGTCAGCGGTCATTCTCTGGAAGGTTTAGGACGCACACATAAGCAAGGTAGCCTACCGGTCTATAATCAAGCAAAAATATTTATTTATATATGAATCGGACCTATGTTGTGACAAATCAATGTTCTAGTGTTCTAATTGTTTCTAGATATGTTTTCCTAAGTAGTTGTTTGTTGTGGACCGGCATGGGCCACCACTGAAAACATGTCACGACCCGATCCCAAGTTAATGGGTCGAACCGGACCATGCCCAGCCTGCACCGTGGTGAGACGACGGCAGTAAGCTGTTCCATTGCAGGTATTCACAACAACACAATTACATTTGTCACAACTGTTCTATTCGGAATTGAAACTTTGTTTAATAAAAATTCAGAAATACAACTGGAAGGGAAATGCAGAAAGAAAACTACAAACTCCAAATAAAAGAAAATGCAGAAAGGGAAACTATCTAAGCATCTGGTTCTGCAGTCCCAGGATCAGCGTCTTCCAGAGACGGCTCCGGTACCGTCGCAGGGTAGAGAACCGGTCGTAATAGCTATTATAGTATAGCTCGTCATCCTCAGTGTTACCTAAAATGTTGTCTCCAGTCAGGAGGGAGCAAGAACGAAATATGCATCTCATAATTTAAATAGTAATTGAAAAGTGCAGGGTAAACAGTTTAAAATAATATTTTTAGCAGTTTAAAACAGTTCTGTGTGATTTGAATATGCAAACGTCTATGACCGGCTTGGGTTGATCAGTAGTATCCTAGCGATACGATATGGCTTATCCCCGTGTGTGAGAGGGGTAAGCTAACACAGTCAGTTCAGTAGGGGCTTCGGTCATAAACGTCTACTCTATTCCCCCAGTCCCACATTCAGTAACAGTAACAATCAGTAGTTGAACCCTAAGGTAGACTTCCGTGTCAGCAGTGTGGTTTATCATGCAGCTTAACTTTACTAAGGAAATTACAAGAAAACATAATCCAAAACTTACCTTGTTTTAGATGACTGGAAAGACGGGTCGGTACCGAGGAGGAACGTCAGTTGTAACTTCGAGTTCCTACAGTTGAGAACTCGACTTAGAACCTTGAATAACCAGGCTAAGTGTGCTAGTTGCAATCTCTAGTAGTAAGTCCTAGTCAGGTTTTAATTTGTATTAATCTACAGCTAACGTTTACGTCGCAACTACGTACGTTTGATTAAGCCGGTTAATTGGATTATTTGGAAATAACAACGAGAATCAATTAACTTTGGAAAACTTTGTGTTTTTATAATATTTTTATAAAATATAGTTTTCTTTTAATGATAAATCATGAACTAGTTATTTACTAATTTTTCATCCATTTAATTAATTCTTAATTAATCATATGATTACGCTCTAACTACGATTATACGTTCAATCCAAAACCACCCAAGATCAACATCCACCCAGAAAAGAAAGTAAAACCTACGTAAGCAATACATGGGCACAGCTAATCATCCTAGAGTTATGGGCTTATGCCCTGTACAATTCTTTTTACATCAAATAAGAGGAAATAATTTAATTACCAAATAAAATGCAGTAAATAAATAACTATAATAAATAGCTTAAACATTAAATAAAATAATTTAAAATAAAGTTGGAGTCTCAGACTCGGTCCATCATCAAGTCTAGCTAATACCTCAACGCCCGGTCGGACCGGTGCGTTTGCATTTCGCTAGGGCCCACAGACCGGTACGGTCGTCGCCCGAAAAATCAGTTTTAAAATTTATTTTCCGAAAACCGATTTGAAATCAAAATAAATAAAGTTTTGTAAAAATTTGGGCAGCACTTCCTCTATTTCGGGACAACCCAAAACTGGGAAATGCGCCACAAAACCTGCAATTGTTCCAACCAAATAATAATCCCGAAAATATATCCACCGAAATAATTCTCCAAACCACCAGAACCTTCCCGAGATACCCGGGAATCCCGCAATCCACCAATAACGTAAAAATCACAGCAACCACATCACAAAATCTCGCAAACCAACCAACCAAAAGCTAACGTAGCTAACCGAATCTACTACGTAGCTAACCGGATTTCCCAAAGGGAAACCGGGGACCGATTATCATCACAGACTACTGAAAATAAATGCAACAGGCAGCGAAATTATACCTCGAGTGCTCGGCTAGAGCTCTCAGAAGATATAGAAAGAATAATAAATAGAAGTCCCGCAGCGACGTCGACGTCGAAATGCCGGAATCCAAGGATAGGCACGCTGGCCCGCGAAAATCAGCGACGTCGCGGACCGATCTGGACAGCAGGGAGACAAAGGGGCGCGGGAGTACGCTGTCAAGCGCAGGAACCCGCGGGAGAGGGGCCGCGGAATGCTGGCTTTGCCGGGGAGAAACCGCGCGCTGGAGGCGGCGCGGACGGCTCGCCGGAGAAGGGGCTCGCGCGCTGGTGTAGGGCGGCGCACGGAGGAGGGTCCGCGGGAGAGGGTGACGGCCGGAGATGGCTCGGCGGGCGGGGTATGCCGCCGGTGGGAGGCCGTGCGGGCTGTGGGGGAGCCGGTCGGGCTCGCGCGCGGACGCCGGAAGGGGGTCGCGCGGCCGCGGTCGGCGCTGAGCTCGGGGAAGAGGGTGGCTAGGGCTTGGGGAAAAATGGGTTTGGGTAGGTTCTTCTTCCAGAGAGAAGGAAATAAGTGAATGGAAGAGAGAGATGAGAGAGTGGTTTTGCTTTTGTGAGGAAGGAGATGAGAGAGTTGATAACAAAAGTTTTGTTCCTCTTCTGCTGTGAGTACGGGGAGAAAGTGGGGAAGTGGGGGATATTAAGGGAGAGTTTGTAGTGTACGTTACTAAAACGTGTGGAAGAGGAACAAGTCCCCACTCCCAACCGCTGGTCCTTCGGGACCAGCCAAGACCAATATATATATATATTTTTTTATTAACCAAGTCAAATCCAGGATTAGAAAGAAATAGGAAGAATGGGCTCGGGCCTGGGTCTGGGCTCGGACTCGGGTCTGGGTCCGAAATCAAAAAAATCCAAGTTATTTATAATTTCGAAATTCTTTCCATCCAAAAATAATTAATAATTATAATATCAATAATAATAATTTTGAAAATATTTTATTAATAATACAAAAATTTTATTTAAATAACTAGCTACAAAATACTGGGTTTCCCAATTATTGCTCACTAATTATTGTTAATCATCCCAAAATCTAGTGGCTAACTGTTGTATCTACGTGTCAGTGTCCACTCCATTATTTTTATTTTTTGTACATTTACATTTTAGCCTTGGCACAAACACACCCGTGTCCACACATCCTGTGTCCATCTCACCCCGTGTCTTGTCCCCCCTGACACAGGACGTACACCCCTGTGTCCAGACACCCCTGGATATCGCTACAGATCCCGACACCATAAATCCTAAACCTAAACCGTCGCGTCCGACCAACGTGTCACCGGAGACGTCGGAGAGCCGCTGTTGTGTCTAGATTAAACACAGATCTGGACGTGTCGATGACATCCCGAGCCGTGACTCGCCAAAGTTCGACCACGCCACTCGACCTCGCCGAGGAATCTCTGGTCATCCAAATCCGCCGAGTCTAGCCACTAAACCAAGAATTACCACCGTCGTATCCAGATCTAGACTCGACGACCATGCTCGAGTCACCGCCACCGCCCGTCTTCACGCCGGAGCCTTCGATCGACAACTGTCGCCTCAAGCATCGATGTGGACTGTCATGTCTAGATCTGGAGCTTGAAGCCACCACTCTTTGTTGAAGCCTGAGCCACCGCCTCCTTCGTCGCTGGAGTCAGCCGACAGCCGCTTGGACAGTCATCACGGGAGTTCACCATCTGTGCCTCGAAGCCGTGACTCCACCGTTTGAGGAGACACCTTCAGCTCCACACCCTCGCCCTTGATCACCGCTCGACTACTTGCTGACCGAATTTCCCCATCAAGAACCGCCAAGCAGATGTGAGCACTCACCTCCTTCTTCTTCTTCCCCATGTCCTTCTTCTTCTTTGATAGTTTTGATTGTGGCTGTGTGAGATGAAATAAGAAAAAGGGGTTAGGGTTTCCTCCTTTGCCGACAACCGTGGAGTGTGTAAATGTGTGTGAGAGACAAGTGAGTTAGATTTAGGGTTTCAAGTATAAGAGTGGGTCGAGTGATGTGGGCTGGACGGGTGTAAACCCCCATTCTACAACTATATATTTTTTATTGGAGTGAAAAAATTGAGACAAATATATATATATATATATATATATATATATATATATATATATATTTTATATATATATATATATATATATATATATATATATATATATATATATATATATATATATATATATATATATATATATATGGGAGCGGATCAAAAGCGCCCCTTAGAAAGCCCCCCAAAACCCCCCTCACTCTAATTCGTAATATTAATGTTAATATAATGTTAATGTTAATATTAATGTTAATATTAATTTTAATGCTAATATTAAATTTTTTTAAATTTTTTTATATTAATGTTAATGTTATTGTTAATATTAATGTTAATGTTAATATTAATGTTAATATTAATATTAATTTTAATGTTAAATTTAATGTTAATTTTAGTATTTAATGTTAATATTAACATTAACATTAATATTAACATTAATATTAACATTAAATTACGGATTAGAGTGAGGGGGTTTTTGGGGGCTTTCTAAGGGGTGCTTTTGATCCAATTCCTATATATATATATATATATATATATATATATATATATATATATATATATATATATATATATATATATATATATATATATATATATATATATATAAGTAACTTAATTATTTATTTCTATTCTCATATATATATATATATATATATATATATATATATATATATATATAACTTAATTATTTATTTCTATTCTCATATATATATATATATTTTTTTTTTCTCATATATATATATTATATATATATTATATATATATATATATATATATATATATATATAACTTAATTATATATATATATATATATATATATATATATATATATATATATATATATATAATTAAGTTATATATATATATATATATATATATATATATATATATATATATATATATTATATATATATATATATATATATATATATATAACTTAATTATTTATTTATATATATATATATATATATATAATTAATTAAGTTATATATATATATATATATATATATATATATATATATATATATATATATATATATATATATATATATATAAATAAATAATTAAGTTATATATATATATATATATATAGATATATATATATATATATATATATATATATATATATATATATATATATATATATATATTGAGTTAAAATTTAAAGTATAAGTATAAATAAAAATATTCAAATAAATAGATAAAGACAAATAATAAAATTTAGATTAGGCGATATAATTTGTCTTTATCTATTTATTTGAATATTTATTTATACTTATACTTTAAATTTTATATATATATATATATATATATATATATATATATATATATATATATATATATATATATAATTATTGTCTTTATCTATTTATTTGAATATTTTATTTATACTTATACTTTAAATTTTAAATATTCAAATAAATAATAAGAAATATATATATATATATATATATATCTATATATATATTATATATATATATATATAATATATATATCTATATATATATATATATATATATATATATATATATGCAAAAAATATATGTTATAGAAAAAAAATATATATATGTATATATATGTATACATAACTATTTAGTCTCTATACTTTACGTAATATTGTACATATATTATACTTTATATATGTAATATACTTGTCATATTTATATGACTACTATGTATAATTTTACCTTGTTAAAATATTAATATGTATTATGTATTTTTACATCTTTGTATTTTTGTGTATTTTAATTACTGCAACAATTTAGTGTCCAAGCCTAGCATGGGTTTTTGGGCGCAAATGTGTTTTCATATATTCAAGACATGTACAAGTCATATTTGACTTGATTCATGGCCTTGGGTCCTGTATTTGAACTCTGGTTCAAATTATGTACATGGACAAAATACGCAGATAATTAATTATTTAATTTTAGATTGTGTACCATGTTGTTTTTGAATTTCTAAAAATACTTTAGTTGCTGTTAAAATTCTATTTAGATACTATGTTAATTTAGCTAATTTAGTATAATTTTTACAGAATTTAATTTACAGTTTTGCCACTGTTTTGGCATATGAAACCAGAACTCACTTTCTGTGTACTTATGAAAACTGATTTTTATAAAATACTTGTACTGGTTAATAAATTATAGAAAAATTATAATAAATTTCTATAATTAACAAGGATCATTTTAGTACTTTATTTTATGTAAAATTGAGCTTTTTGTCTATCTCAAAAATTGTTGGAACATAATATTCAATTGATTTATTTATTGAATTATTACGACTTGCAACTTTTTGTGTTATTTTGAGTTATAGCCGTATTGAACCTCACCCCTCACTAGTGTAAAGACCCTAGAAAGTTAGTTATAGTAGTGTGTCACCCCACATTGGTCTCCTATGCTAAAGTCATCATTTTGGCTAGGTGGCCAGTCACAAGTCGTGTTGCACCAATTAGTGTCTTAGTGTTTTAGCTTAGTGTAAAAACTAAGTTTATGTATTTATTTCTACAGTGACGAGTTGCCAAGCATCTATAGCATTCGTATCGCTACTTTGCTTTGCTAGAGGTAAGTACTTTCTACAAACTTTACATACTGTTACATCATTGAACTGCAAATCCAACCATGTTAAATGCTGATCCTTGGGATAGCAAGTTAAATCTTTACATGTTGTACTTTCAGTCACTACCATGCTTAGACTAATCTTTATGTATTCTCTCACACGATTAGAATATGGGTTATGGGGAAACTGATAGTAGAGTACGTGATCATGCCTCCTTTATCGTACCGAGCAAAGTTTTATTCTATATGTTACTGCGCCGTAGGCCATTATCCCGCATTTCTGTACGGAGGTACACCTATGCTTGTACACTTGTATGTATGTACATTTCATCTACATATGCCCCTGTACATTATACACCTATTGACGATCACGTACCTGCTACAGTTTTAAACATTATATATACATCTGTCTCTATGACATATGTGTCCTTGCCATGATAGATTATATGACACCATGTTTCCAGTTATTCCTCTTATGTTCATTTCCATGTTTCATATGCTAGTTTGTTAGAATCAGTACTTGCTCCTGTCCTGACAGGATAACGTTATAGGTATTCTTACTGAGGAGGAGTTGCTCTGTGACTCATATTACGGAGATACTGCCGAGGACCAGGCTTTGCCTTACGAGGATGTACCTGCGGAGAAACTCGTCTAGTTTGCGTAGTTGCTTGGGATATTTAGTAGTCATGTATTAGACTACGTATTTTGTAACTGGACATGTATCCAGTTTACATTTCAGACTTGTACCTGGACTTATTACTTTATGAGACGACTTTTGTGTTTGGAGCATTTATGACTTTTATTCACTTATAGAACTGTTAGCATATTTAGTCTTATCTTGTTATCTCTAGAACAGCTTACTGCGCTTTATCTCAAGCGCAGGCTGGACATAACTCAGCCTGGTCCAACAATTTGGGTAACGGGTCGTGACAGGAACAGTCCCTCAACTGATGCTCTGACGATCCGCACAAGAGGCACTTCCCTAGCCTCTTCCTGCACTCTATCCAACCGTGCCCCGGCTTCTTGCAGAAAGTGCAACTGATAGTCGGCTGCCTCGGGGCCTGCTGCTACTGTCTGGGCTGCTGATGCTGCACTGGCTGATGCCTCGGCTGCTGAAACTGCTGCGGCTGGAATCTCTGCTGCTGGTGGTGCTGCTGATGGAAATACGGCCTCTTGGCCGGTCCTTCGCTACTGCTGCCTCCCTGGAAGTCTCGCCCCCTCTTGAGCCTAAGCTTAAGATCATCCTCTGCAGCTAACGCGTCCACTAGGATCTCCTCAATGGTAGTGCTGCAGGCATTCTTGGTGTAGGACTTGACCTCATTTACCAAGCGCTTCCGGAACCTCCGGACCTTCGTCACCTCCGACAATCCCTCCACAAATCTGCCCAGGCGGCAGAACTCTCCTGCGTACTCCTCCACAGACTGGCTCTCCTGGACTAGAGCCTCGAACTGAGTCTCGATGGCGCCTAGCGCTGCATCCGAGAAGAACTTCTCCTTGAACAGCTTCTTGAATGCTACCCAAGTCTGTCATGCAGTACCAACCCTCGGGTCGGTCTGGTACCACGTACGGGCCAGATCCTGCATCGTGCTGGCTGCTGCCTCAATCTAGAGCCTTGTCGGGATCTCAGCCAACCTGAATATATCCTCCATGTGCTCGATCCACTTGTCGGCATACAGGATCCCCTCTGTCCCTCGGAAGTCCCTAGTATGCATCTTCTGAAAATCCTGGATGCCCTTCTCCCATGGCTGGTGCTGCTGCGGGACTGCCGCTGGCTGAGCTACAACTCTTTCCACCGTAGTCACGGCTAGATCGATGCCTCCGCTGATCTCTGCTGCCTGCCTCTGCTGTTGGGCCTGCTGACCCTCCATAAACTGCCGAAAGAAAGCAAACAGCTGAACGGCATCAACTATCCCCGGAGGTGGCTACTGCTGTAGAAGCGCCTCCGGAACTACTCGGCTCGGTCTGAACCCTGCTGCTGGTGGAGGGGCTCCTCCGAACGCAGCTGAAACGTCCACCCCAGCTGGCATGACTGGGCTGCGGTACCAGGGGCTGGCTGCTGCTGAGGACGAGAGGTGGCAGACCCCTCTGCAGCGTCCCCCGGTCCGGGGCGATGAGATCTCGTCTCAACCATCCTGGAGACACAGATCAAACAAGAAACAATTACTGAGAATGAGTCGAAAATAGCAAAGGCGGACAGTTAATATTCAAAGGAAGACAAATAGCAAAAAATATAGATATACAGAATCTGATAAAGAGTTTTTCCTAATGTGATTGAGTACCTTCAAAAATATCCAAATCCTACTGCAGGCTGCAGTGATATTCTAGTTCGAATACCACTACATTTCTAAACTAGACCTGCATGGGCCACCAATAAAAATGTGTCACGACCCACACCCTAGAGTAAGGGCACGAGACGTGGGTACGTCCAGCCTACGCCGCAGTGTCGGCGGTAGAACGCTGTCCTAGGCCTCATGCATCTAACAGTATAAGGCTAAACGGGTTATACTCCCCGAATGGGGGTGACATAGCAGAATGTAAACTCAATCACAACTAAGGCAGAAAGATAAGATAGGAAGATAGATAGATACTGCTAAAATGAAAGGAAATCCACAAGTACAAACAGAGAGTCTAAGTGTCTAATACATCACAGAACACAAATCCTAAGTATCAAATATATACAGTCATCCAGAGAGTAAAGTAAATGAAAACATCCTAATCTAGAGGAGTGTCATCCATAGCTATAAGGTCCGGCTGCTGGTCCAAGTCATAGCTGTCATCTAAGGTAGCCCCATAATATATAGGACAGCCAGCCTCGTCCTCATCCTCTGTAATATTTCAACAGGTCCAGTCAGGACAGGAGCGAGTACAGTACATCTCACGCAGTTCATATAATGACAGGAATAAAATATAGGCAATAGAGTAAAATACATGAAACACTGAAGAGTAACATGAGTAAAAAGGAAGACTGTAATAAAATATCTACTATAAGTAAAGAGCTATAGTGAACTAGTAATTGAGAGTACAAGCTAGACATGTGAACGGCTTGATAATAAACATGAGAGGTCGTACATGGCTACACTACTTTGGAAATTGTCCATATGACTATTTATACTCCCTCGTACCCCAATCAATACACAATGATCTAGACAAGTTATGTTATTACATGATATTCACATGGGGGCCCATATAAGGGTGCACGTGAATATAAACATGGGGGCTCCGTGTTCATGAGAGTACATGAATCACGAGAGTGAACGTGTAAGGTGAAAGCATGAGAGTACATGATGAAAGTGAAACGCATATGACATGATGTATCTGATGCTCCCGTGGGGGATAACATCGTATGTAAAGATCCATATAGTACTAATCCATGTTTCCGTCGTGTCAGCATCAAGTAAGATAATATAGAGCAAGAAAGTACTCCTAGCAAGTATAAAACGGTCAGAGAATGTACTCGCCTGATATCCTGGATGTCCAGAAGAAAATACTTCCTGAGGAGTAGTGTCTGGCTCCTAATCAGAACAACACAAGTTATAACATGTCTAAAATGATAATAAAATGCTATTCAATGCATTCTAAATCAATCTAGGTCAATCTAGACCAAAGTCAACTCTTGGTCAACTCTAGTCAACCCTAGAAGTCAAACTAGGTCAACCAAGTCAAAGCTAAGTCAAACAAGTCTATACTAGTCTAACTGGTCTATTATAGGCCTAATCAAGACTAAACAAGTATAACTAAACTCTCACTAGGCAAACAGACACACCATAGGCCATGAGTCCTAGGCCATAGGCTATCTCATCTAGGTTATAGGCCATAGGCCCTATTCCCTAGGCAAATAGCCACACACTAGGCCATATACCATATATATATATATATATATATATATATATATATATATATATATATATATAAAATATATATATATATATATATATATAATATATATATATATATATATATATATATATATATATATATATATATATATATATATATATATATATATATATATATATATTCACATATTAGTATATATATATCTATACACACATATAGAAATATGTATATCACACATAGCTTTACATTACACATTTAAGTCCCCATACACACTAGCTACATGTATCACACCACATGCCATTGGTCTTCCTGCCCAGGCCATGAGCCATATGCCCAAGGCCAAAGAAATATTGATTTCAATTTACCCCTTACACTTTACACTATCATTTAGATATCCACATTAGGTTAGACATTTAGGTATATACTTATAGACATACATACACACATATATATGTATTATATATACATAGAGAGGGGGTAACATATGAGATGTGTGTGTATGTGACTGTGATACATGTGAGGGGAAATCAGAAATCAGTGTGTGTGTGTGTTCCAGTGTGTGTGTGCTAAGAAGGAACCTGTGACAGTGTTCAGTAGGAATTCCAAGGACAGGGAAAACAATGTACATTAGAGTGTGTGTGAGTATACAGTAAACATGTGTGCAGGAATCCCATTCCCTGTGTCTCAAGAATGGACAATAAACATATGTGTTGACAGAAAAATGTGTGCTAATGTGCTTCACAGGAATATGTGTATATGCTACATATGTGTAAGTGACAGTGAAATTGTGTGTGACAGGATATGTTCTCAGGTTTAACCATATAATTAACATTTAATGGAAACCTAGATTTTAGAACTAAATGACAGTGAACAAGTGTAGGTATTAGCATTGATTAAGGAAAGGAACCACAGTTTAAAAAGGAATTGAAACCAATTCACTGTTAAAAAGGAATCAATACGAGATTAGCAAAACCAATTCAAGAAAAATCAGAAAATTAATTTAAGTATCAGTCCTACACCATCACAGACCCAAACTCGTATGTACAAGCCTATTCGAATAAGAAATTGAATTAAACATAAACTAACAGCAGGTAGGATCATTCCTGACCATCTAACATCAATTAAAACAAGGATTGAAATAGGATAACAGTTTTAGGAAAACTGTGCTTAATGTGTATTAGTCAATAAGTATCAGTCGAGCTACATATACATTCAAATCCCCATTCCTCAGCAAACAACCCAATCTCAGTGTCAATTATCAACTAACAGGGATTAGTGAATATGTTAGGATATAATTTAGTATTTAATCACAAATTAAACCATAATGTAAACCACTAAATCGCAGGAATTTAAAACAGTGTACTCACTGATACTTTGAGTATCAGTCGATTGAGAATATCCAAATCCATATTCAATTTAACAATTCATGATGAACATTAGGTAGATAATTAATGGGGTATATTAGTAGGTGTCACTCACACAAAATGGTGTCCTAAAACAGGACACAACATGCCCAAAACCAACTCACACTCACGCATGAGACTGGCACGAATTCGTGTGACCAGTGCACGTGTCCAAACGCACCCGACACGCATCCGTTGGACACGAAACTTCGAGAATGACATGACAGTCATTGTCCCTCACTCCATGTCCAAACACACGTGTCCACGTGCTCTGTGCACTGAGCACGAGCACGCTGGTAGCAGGGGAATGCTACCCGCGCGCGCGCGTGGTGCACCCCGCGTGTACACATGTCCAAAGCGACACGACACGACACAAGTAACACCTCAGTCGAGCAAAAACACGTAAGCCACAGCCAAACACAACTTCATATTCAAACATAATTAAAAATCTCGATCAAAATGCCCACTGTGGCATTTCGTCGAACACCTGCGTTCGGTTACTGATATGTGTCCGATACGGACACGTACATGACACAAAATGGTGCAAACCCTATTCCTACAGTACAAGGACACCTAGGGCTTGGTGTTTATGCAAAAAAACCCTAATTTCAATGGAGGAATGGAGTTTTACCTATGTGTGTTCTTCACAACAAAAAGCCTCTTCAAAGGGGATCTCCAAAAGCCACTCAAAGTCTCCAAATTGTTTCAATCCTGAGATTTGACTCCACAAACAGTAGGAGAACAGTATTTAGAATATTATGGAAGAAATCTCAATAAAAATGGAGCACTAATAATTAAACTATGAAGAAATAAAAATGAAGGCTCACCTAGTTCTTAGGAAAATGATGGAATATTGAAAAGAGGCACAACTCCCAATAGAGATACTATATAGGCAAGGGGGTCCTTGGCCGGCCAAGAATTAGGGTTAGGGTTTTTACGGGGTGCATCCAAGGGCTATCAATGTATCAAGTCTAATGAATGGCCTAGAATCTAGGGCTCCTTCCTAGTCAAGTTGCAAACCACTCAACCTAGCTAACCATGACTTAACCCATTTAACCAATGCTAACTAAACTCAATGTGACTAACTAGACTAGCTATGACTAATCTAGGTTAGGTCCAATCTAGGTTAGGCTAATCTAAACCACATGGAAATTAATTAAATAATATTTAAATCATACCATTTAAATTAATTATTTTAAATTCCTAATAAAATATATTAAATTCAAATAATTCAAAAATGACAAAAATACCCTCAAACTAGAAATATGGTAGTGACATAAAGCTTGTAAAACTAGGCTATATAGCTGAAATGTCATCATAAAATACTAAAGACGATAGAACGATAAAATACCACTAGTGATACCTGAATCCTGAAGATACAATCGACCACCAATCTATCCTTCTATTCTAGCAGTCTCAACAAATACTTGGCAGAACCATTAATAACCTGGAGAGATCACTAAATCCTTAGAGGGACGTAGCAAGATACATAAAACATGCCAAATGTAACAGTAAATAACATGCATGGAATGAGAGGTAAGTAAAACATGTAACAAATCAATAAAGACGTCTCAATACCGTAATGCCATGGGACGCTCCTGATCTCAAGACAAAAGATAAGTCTCTACTACCGTAATGCCATGGGACGCTCCCGGTCCTATAGATGGGATAACAGGTCGATAACAAGTCTCTAACACCGTAACGTCATAGGACGCTCCCAGTCCTAGAGAAAGAATAACAAGTCAATAAGGAGTCTCTATACCGTAATGCCATAGGACACTCCCGGTTTAGAGATAACATAAGTCAATATCTAGCAATCGATCTCGACTATAGGTCAAGTCAACTCAGTGGAACGGAGACTAAAGACTAGCAAATATTGTCACAATACTCCCATGAAACAAACAGTGACACATGAAGGACAAATAAGGAACGTGCATGTAAGATAAGGAAATAATAATAACATAAACCTGAGAAACATATAATCAAGTAAGGTTGAAGAAGATATCAATATAGAAAATGCATGAATAAACTGTACAATTTGACAAGGTATACTTGTCTGGAGTTTTGTCCAATCTGAGCTAAGACTGCAGTACCAAAGTCTACCCGAACTTTCCATGAACCAATGAATCATACTTCGTGCAATATCTATCAACCCCAAATTACAAACAAATATGTATTATTTACTAAATACAAATATGACTAACCACTCCTACCTAGAAAGCTTGTGTAATACCTATGTTACCTAAGTCATTTATTAATCATACCATCTAGAACTAGGTTACACTAATATCTATGATCATTATTCCTTAATAAGATGGATTTCAAATTCTAGGTTTAAATATTAAGTTTGTCTCGGAATTCGGACAACGAAACCTATGACACATGAATCGAGACAAAAAGATCAACCATAAGGTTAATAATCTGATCTTGGCGATCCATACGGTTACTTTGTCAATTTCGGCGGTATAAGATCGCTAGAATCGAATGATCTCAGTTTCGACGCACAGATTCTGAAATAAGAACATAATATATATTAATAGCTTATATATATGAACTTACCATAAATAGACCTTAATAATATAATTTTACCAAAACTAATCATATTGACTACTTTAAAAAAAGTATTAAATCTACCTATAAAAGTAATATATTATTAACATAAAAATATCACCATCAATTCTTGAAAATATTTATAAATATTCTATAATAATAAAAAATATATTTTTATACATAGAAAAACATAAGTACAAGTCTTGTATTGATTCTACAATATTATTCATAGACTTGGTATACAATTTGAGGCCCAAAACAATAAATATTTAAAATATTAAATTTTGTAAAAATTACAAAAATTAATTAAAATAAAGGTTTCAACATTAAAGCTTCCACAACAAATAGTTTAGTAGATTTTTGTGAAGTATTATAACTTTTGGACACGAAGAACGTAGGAGTTTTGGAGTTATGGTGTTATGGCAAATGTCAGGAATTTTTAAAAATGGCAAACGAACTCAAAACCTAACAAATAAATATGCATTAGAAATCTCTCAATGTCTAGTTTCTAAATAAAAATATTAGAAGGATCAAATCTGACCTAGGCAAAAAAATGGCTCCTAACAGATCTCATCAGTTCTGGAATTGACGTCGCGGACAAACCGATTGGAACTGTGTAATCCAGGATCAGAGATTGAAGTAGACATATAGAGGTAACTTTGAGTTTTATTTTGAGAAGAATCGGACGAGAAAAAGTAGATGAAACCTACTCTACAAGTCGACTAACCTGCTGTGATTAATTCAGTATAAGTTCGGTCGACTTCAGGTGCCTTCTGCACCTCGCATCTATTAAATTAGGGGCTGAGGCTCCTTGGGAAGGTGCCTGGTATTAGGGGGTATCCTAGGGTCAAGATGAAGGTGGTTGGAGTGTTAGATGAGGTCGGGGTGTTGAGTTTCTATTGGGTGGAAAGAAAAGTACGAAAATAGAAAGTAAATAGGAGGGGCTCGATTTCTAGAGCATAAATATATAAAGTGTATTCAGTCATCATAGAGTAAAGGGGTCTAGGTGAGAAAAAGGAGGTGGGGATTGATTTGGATTTGGTTTGAGGGAATTCGGTTGAGATTTGATGATTTAAATCAAAGGTGTATCACAAAAAGATTTAATTGGGTCCAAATTAGGTAAGTAGTTATAGAGTTAATTTAAAAATAGATTTAAATCAATATGGCTGCCATTAATTTATAAAAATTTAACTATCTATTTTAAAAATGAGGGTAAATTTTTCATTTTTTATATTCTAATACTTTTGTGAATATGTATTTATTAATATTGTATTTTAGGGATTAGTTTAGCCGGGTTTGAGTTTCGTCTAGTTTTGACTTGTGTTAGTGACCCAGATAGTTTAGACTCTAGTTGGGACCCAAAGATTAGTTAGGCATGGCCCACAAACTCATCTCAATAGGCTAGTGCATTTAGACTAAACCCACATGACAAGTTTAGTTATTTAGATTTTAGAAACTTGACCCTTTTGACCACAAACCTTTGCATGACTTATATTAACCAAAGGAGACCTATTAGGGGCATATTAGACATTTTTCATTGGCCCAAACCTAACCCTTACGGCATCCAAGAGAGGGTTCCATCTCCTTTTTATTTGCAAAGTAGCCTTCATTCCCATTTTAGTGTTCTTCCCAATCTTGAGAGCAAATCATATTGATTCATCTCCCAAATCTTCTATTTTGTCCACCAAATTCTCTCATTCTTGCAAGGAGAGGGAGATAAAAGGATTATGGAGCCAAGAGCAAGGAAGGGTGTCTATTTTCTAGAAGAGTTCGTGTCGGATTCGTGTCCTTTGGGTTGTTTATTGGGAATCAACTCCCAATAGGTATCTCTCTCTTTAAACCTTCTCTATTTCATCTTCCCTTGCATATTTGTTAGTTTTGAACCCATAGGAACCACCCCCATGCATGAACCACCATTAGGAATGTTTTAGAGGCTCTTTTGAGTCCTTTTTAGGAATTTGGGATAGATTTGGTGTCCCCCATGGAAGGATTCCAAAAGGGGCACACCATGTGTTTGTGTTTTTGTCCCATAGGCTTATTTGTCTTCTAATTTTAGACTTTTATGTGTTAGAGAGTAGACTAACCATGGTTAGGATGTTTAGGTTTGTTCTCATTTGGAAACCAATGTTTGAATCTATGTATTATGGCCTACAAGCCCAATTTTTATGTAAAAATATCAAATATTATTATATTTATGGATGTGGACTGATTTGGGGGTTTTGTATATATATTGATATGTGTCTTGCGTGTATATGATAGAGTGTGGGTGTGTTAGTGTTAAGTTAGTGAGTTAGATAATCTAGTTAGTATCCTAGATAATATAGTTAGTATGTGCACTACAACAAAAAACCCTTTTAATGATGGCTAAAAAGTGTCATTAACGACAAACCATGACGTTTTTTTTTTCAAAGCAACCGTTATGAAAACGGGTGTTATAAATATTTTTTAAAAGATTTATAAAAAAATGTCATGAATAGTTTCTATAAAAGCGTTATGAATATTTAATAAATAGTGCACAATTCAGGACTTTTGTAAAACGTTATGAATAGATAATATGTATAGGCTCAATGCAGCACATTTATAACACTTTATACTATTCAAATTTGCATATTTATAACGCTCTATACTGTATATTATATATTACATTCCAAAAACTTAACATTATATATCACTATCTTTATTACATTTCTCAAAATAGAGTACATATCAACATCTTCATTATATTCTCAAAATAGAATATCCAAATACATATATATATATATTTACAACTACCAAAATTGTCCACATCAAAACTTGGCCACATAACCAATAATCATGAAAGATCAACGACAGCCTGAACCCCAGTGAAATCCTGAGAAAAAGAGAAGATAACCAAGTCAGTCCATATAATTGTCAGGCCTAAAAATCAAATCTAATCATGAAATATCAAGAGAAAGGAGTAAAACAAACTAGGTCATGATAGAGATCAGGTATTTATCCCATATCTGGAGCAAGCTTGACAGAATAATCCCTTAGAAAAGAGTTTTCATAAAAATGGAAACAATTATAACATTATATAGAAACCATAAAAAAACTATTGCAGAGATTTTGCAAAAAAAAAACCCAATTCCAACGATGCCAATGCCTTTAAAAGGGAAGAAATAGAACAGTATCCTGAAGGAATGAGGACATTTTGATTTCCTTCACCGTTTCACATTTTCAGTAGTCATTGTGCACTTACTGTCCTCTTATTCATTTCCACTTCCATCAAGTGCCGCAAAAGTTTTTTCGTTTCAATCTACCAAAATGACATATAAAAATTATGAAAAGGAAAGAGAGCGCAATAATAAAAGAAAGAAATCCTTTTTATAGACAAGCCCTATCAACACACAAATACCTGGGATTACTGTGCATACTCATCGGATTCAGGATGGAGAAGCAGCTGCATTTTAGAAAGGTTTGTTAAGACGAGAATTGTTTATACAGTTGCATGTTAAAGTAGAAAATTTTTAGTTTGCATTTATTACATAGTGTCAAAGTGATGAGAAAAGATTTAACAGAAAAACTTGTTTTCTGATAAAAAATGGTGGCAAATATTCAAACAAGGCAAGTGCCCAAGGTGAAAACTAAGAAGTAATATTGTCAACTGAAACACCTTGTCTATGGAGACTATGTATCTCTTGCAAGAGTTAAAATTAGGAGTCAATCTATCTGAATAGATATGCACAACAACCACCAACAAGCAACAACCTCCAAGTTGCCGAATCCTTCTCCATATTTTTACAATAATCGAATAGCTACAAGTGATTGTGAGAGACACCCCAATTATGACAAGACCATCAAGTTTCAAAATCTAGCATGTAGCTAAGGCAGCATTAACCTGCTCAGCCGTTCTGATTTAATCTTTTGTTCGGCCAAGCAAATCATATCCTCCTTCAAAAGCAAAAACATATGAACAACATAGATGTATATTCGATAAAATTATAGTGAACAACATAGATGTCCATTTAGATGGTTTTGACATGTCCGATGGAGACAAATAGATGCACCCTTTAGGAGCAGTAACAGACAGACTAACCTATTAGACTATTAGTCAAAGGAGCTGCTACAGTGAGCGAGGAGATGGCCTTAACAGATATGAAGGCACGATAGGGCTTCTAGTATCCAACTCTAAAAGTTTGACATAAGTCTTTGTTGTTGTTTTAACAAAATAGATATGCATAATTGCGAACAGAACATAGAACCATACCGTTATATATGATATAAAAATTATAATATAGGTCCCAAATCAATGCCCTTTTCAAAGAAAATAGAAGGTTGATAGAGTTAAGAACCTACAGGCACATGGCATCCTTTTCATGCAAAGGTACTGAAGGACTAAGACATAATATAAGTCGACCACCATGAGATAAATAAAACATAAAATAATCAAACTATGAAGCATATGAAGAATCGCAGATAGATAGTTGTACCCAAAAACAAAATAGTTATCTAAGAAAGCATTGTCTACCTTTCCAATAGCCTTGACATTTTTGCGATATTTTCTCCCCTTTTCTCCATTCTTCTCTTTCTGACGCAAGACCTCAGCAGCTTTCTTCAGTTCTCTAGCTTTCTTCCCCAATTCAGTTGCCTCCTACAAGATCTCAAAGCACAATCAGATATGGTATATGAGTATCAACATTTGACTGTTCAATTAGGAAATGGGACAGTTAAGAAGACAAGTCCAGACTAACCTTTATATATTGGGAACGAGTGATCACAGCCTTTGGGCGCCTTACAAACAAAAATATGAGTCCCAAAGGAAAGCAAGCAATCCCAACACCGCCAAATATCTTCAATGGAAAAGAAAAGAATTATGAATGATAAGAAAGATTTAGCATAAGGCATGAATTTTTATAAAGTGACATCACAGCAATGTAGTATGGGTACTTTACGTACATAGTGCCAACAAATATACGTAATTTTTATTTAAGTAATACCAACTAAATGTATCTAGCAGAGAAAACATGAACTTTTTTAGTTTCCAGTATGTAACTGCTAGTATAACAGAAAGGTTAACCTTGTTGTATATATAAGGTCAGTCCTTCACATTAAAGAAAGTGCCAACCTTACCTAAAAGCTTAAAAATTAGAACGTACTGTAAAAAGCACTGATCCAACTATTGTTGCAAGGGCAACCACATATTATGGAAAGGTAGCGCGTTTTGTCAAGGTTGTCTCTGAAGCAGCAGTTGCTGTGTATGCGGCACACTGAAATCACAACCAAAGATCAAGAAAGAAAATGTAAGAAACTCCCACCATGATCAAGAAATATTACCTAAGATGAGAATCAAATGTGAGCTTCAAAAAGGGAGCAGGCAACCATCAGCCTTGTCACAGAAAGACATTGTCACAAGTTCTTTACCTAAGCATAAAAACCATAATGGTGAGTAAAAGATTTTTCGTCAATTATTTCAATAGAGCGTACTTTCTAAAGTAAACTAATCAAATAAAACAAATACTTCTATTTCAACCTGCTTAGCCGATTGACCGACACATGGCTGGCTACTTGAGAAATCCTATCTAGATGGGAAGCTAGTCGCAGCTGAGGAGAGGTGCCTAACTGAGAAGTCAACTTTCCCAATCAGTCATGTTACCATCAGAAATTGTGAGTCAGGAAAGCAGTAGAGATTCAGATACCACTGAAGTAGTAAAAAACAAAATATTACAGCTGTTAATAATAAAAAAACTTCTTTTTTAGCAGATATACTATTATTGCCTACCTAAGAAAAATTCCTATAACATTTGTATTAGTTCATCTAACTATGGCTGACGAGGCCGCTCGGAGCTTGCATCACGGAGAATTCGGGTTCGAGCAGCCTCTCTATATATTAAGGTCCCCCCCAGCCTTGTGGGACTAGGACGCCCTTTATTTAAGAATGCACAAGTAAGCCAAATAATCGTGATTCTAGTTTCAATATATATTGCATTTAAAGAATTCCTCTCTGGGAAACTACAAATATGTGTAGTTAACCCTCCCCTCTAAGAATGCACAAGTAAGCTAAATGCTCGCTTTAGTATTATGCCCGTCCTTCTTTGCCAGATTGATGAAACTTTCAGCCAGCGACTCCAAAAAAAGCGACAAGTTGTCATTTCATCAAACATGTAATCTGCAGATCAATTGGACAACCCGAGTGCTCGCTTAATCAAAATTTCCAAGTGATCGTTTAATTGTGATCTGTCCGTGTCCTGTCCGTGTACGTGTCCGTGTCGTATCAGATCATAACGGCTAATCAATAGAGAGAGAGGGAGGGAAGGAGAGTTCTCACATAGGTAAGCAACCCTAGGGTTCAGCTGCTCGATCTCGTTGGCGACCCTGAAGATCGGTACGATGGAGGCGAGGGATGAGGGGACTAGCTCGCTGTCAGCAGTGGCCTCCTCCTCCGCGGCGTCGAGCGTCGTCGACTGCCTCGTCATCCTCCTGGACAACGTCCTCCCCGCCCCACCGAGCGCATATGGTGCCATCCCGCTGCTGCTTGCCATTATTTCTTCTTCCTTCCTCAACATCGGAGCTCCAGTAAGAAGAAAAAGTAGCAGTAGTAGTCATTGAGAGATCTCTCGGGGTCGAGGCTTTTTCTTTTTTCGAGTTTGTGCTTTTGTTTTTTTTGGGTGCTTTTGCTTTTGGGATCGGAGTAGGGATTAAGGAATCGAAAGTGAGTGGAGCTCTCTAATTCAAGAAAAATGTTAAGGAGAGAGATTAGAGAGAGAAAATCGACGGAATGAAAAATCGACGGAATGAACCCTAATTCTGAGCATGGGAGCGGAGGAAGAGGAAGGGAAGGAGGAGAGGGGAAATGGAAGGAGAAGAAGGTATTTCAAACGCTTAATATTAATAAGTTTATAAAATATTACAAGTTTGCCACCGCTCTAAAATATTAATAACGCATTATTTTATAAACATTATAAAAAGCCCAGAATTAGCCCAAATAGTCATAGAAAAAAGGTATTTCGAACTTTGATAACTCTTAGGTATCAGGCGTCATCAATACGTCTTATCGAGCGTTATTAATAGGCCTTTTTTGTAGTAGTGTTTCTTTTTTTTTCCAAAACAACCCAAATTCGTCATAATTTTCATCCACATTTTTAGTAGCCAGAGCAACTTAGAAATGCCATAACTCCTAGCTCAAGGCTCTGATTAGTCTCCCATATTTTATAAGAACCGTATCGAAGTTATCTTTCCAAATATATATATTAATAAGCTAAAATCGTTCTAGAACTTTCTGTAAAATTGTTTGAGTATTAGCTGTCTGAAAGACGAACGTGTTTCGATGTTTTCGCGAATCCGGGAGCTTCCGGACACAAAAATACGATCTGTTTGAAGTTTCAGAAAGCTAATACGAAGGACTATGACATACTTTAATCCTGGAATTTAGTGAATAGAGATGCAGTAATGGTTTTAAGTAGAAAATTGACTATACGACATGGACATTTTGTGTATCCTATAAGCCTATGTAGTATGGATATCAAGTGAATGTTGGTATCATAGGTTGTCAAGAATATGTATGATATAGTACATATATATATATGTACTATATATATGTATGATATAGTACATATATATATATATATATATATATATATATATATATATATATATATATATATATATGTACTATATATAGTACATATATATATATATATATAAAAATATATATATATATATATATTACTGTTAGGTAATACATGTTAGTATAGTGTATGTGTTTGAATGAGATAAGGATATGTGTGGTTAGTAGGGAGAAGTGAGATTGATAGAGGATATGTGCTAGTGTGTGTTTGATGTTGTATAGATGGTAGTGTAGTGTGTGTGCGTTGTGAAGGTGAGAGAGTTGGAAGGATCATGCCATCCTATTTGACTTGAGGCTAGTGTAGTTTGTTGAGTGTTTTGTGTTTTGTTTGAGTGGTAGTGTGTTTGTATATAGATGTGTGTGGGTGTGTTAGATGAGAGGGGGTAGATTTGGTATATGTGTTTGTGTGTGTTTGTTATTGTTGGAGTGGAGAGAAATTTAGATGTTGTATGTATGGATATGTTAGTATGTTAGTGGGTATGTTAGAATCTATGTAGAGGTTAGAGGTATCTTAGAAGTTAGATAGTTGTATCTTGTATAAGTTAGATAGTTAGTTGTGTTAGTCTATGTTATTGTTAGTTAGATATGACATATGTTAGTTGGTTAGAGTTAGAGATGGATATATACACATATATGTTTTAGTTAGATATTAGTATCTTGGTTATCCATGATTTGTGTGTGTGGTTGAAGATTAGATGAGTTAGTATCCCAATAGTTAGATATTTTAGATAGTTACATAAGTTGTATCTTGTATAGATTAGAGTTAAATTAGATAGTGGTTAGTTTGTAGATAGGTAGTATCTTAGGATACTAGATGTTGGTATCCTAGGATATTGTAATTTACCTTACTTTAAGGTAAAGGGGTTTACCTTATCACAAGGTAAGGTGGTGAGCTTACCTTCAAGACAAGGTAATAGGGGGTTTACCTTCAAGGTATTGGATTTACCTTCAAGGTAAGGTATGGTTACCAAGATACTAGGGCTAGATACTAAGGTATTGGTTATCTAATGGCTTGGGGTAGATAAATAGATGCTAGATAACTATAGTTTGGGTATTAAAAATCTAAGGTATTTATACCTAGACTAAGGTTTTGGACTTCCAACCAAGGTAAGGATATTGGGATACCAATAGGGATAAAGTATATGGTATCTTGGTTAGTATCTTCGGATAGCTTAGACATAGAGTTAGTATCCTATATTAGAAAATTAGTATCCTAAGTTAGTGGATAGATAGTAGTCTAGAGATGTAAGTTGATATCTTGGTGTCATAGGTTAGTGCGTCATATTACCTTGAGTAGGATACTACTAGTTAGTAACTTAGAATTTAGGATACTATAAGTATATGTTAGATAGTTAGATGTATATAGCTAGTGTCCTAAATATATATTTTAGTATCTTAGAGATTAAAATACTAGTAAGTTAGAGTGTTAGATACAAGTTAGTATCTTAGAGGGAGTTAGTATCTTGGAGGGTAAATGAGAAGTCAAAGGTATTGCCAAGGTAATGTGATTTACCTATAGTCTAAGGATAAGGTATTGGTAGGATGTTAAGATAGATGGATAGATAATAATCTAAAGAAATGGTTGGATCTATTAGCATAGGATAGTGAGTTATCTACTAGTCTAAAGTAGATGGGGTGTTAAGGTATTACCTAGATATTTAAGTTATTGAAATAAGATACCTATATAGATAAGGTAAGTGGGTTATCTTGGTAGGTAATGGTTAGGAATAGGATATTTGACTTAGATTTGACCATATTTGACCAAGGTTGACTATTTTGACTCAAAGTCAACTGTGAGTCAACCATTGACCCAATTTAATCTAGAATGGACTAGGAGTTGACCAGAGTTGAACAGTTGACAAAAAGTCAACTGTGAGTCAACTATTGGCCCTGTTTGACCTATTTTGACTTAGCTTGACCTATTTTGACTTAGCTTGACCTAGTTTGATTTAGTTTGGCTTTGTATGACCTAGTGTGACTTAGTTTGACTGAGTTTGACCTAGATTTGCATAGCATTAATCATGCCTAACGCCGTTAAACCATATTTAACTTATGTATATCTCATATTTAGGTCTGTGACTTCACTCCGAGCCTCGATACATTGTTGACATTTTCCATCAGATCTCAGGAGAGTACATTCTCTGATAGTATTTCTGTTTTATGATATCATCTATGTTTCTTGTATTTAGTGTAGATATCCTTGTTCTCTTGATACATTGTTCACACGGATTGGTATTTATCTGGATCCCGTCATGAGATGTTATTCCTTGTATTCCTTGGTATATCTTGTGCAAGTCTTTCCTTGTTCCTTGTGCAATGTATAGACACGGTTCCTGCGAAGGCTAGCTACCTTCTCAGAGAATCCCGTGTCATGACATGTCATAGTTGGATCCACTATACTAGTTAGGGGAGGGGTATTAGCGTAGATATATGATCAAATCATTCCCGTGTAAGACATTGTTATTCTCGTGAGTGTTAATCATACACCGCACGTATGATTAGCCAGGCCAAATTCTTGTGCAAGTTCCTAAGCCGATCACATATTGAAACTAGTGATAAACTCACATAGATAGTAGTTCCTGATTCCCGTACATGATATTTACTGTTCTCTTGCTCTTATATTCATTTGCAGTCTTGATTTGCCTTACCATGATCCATGTACGTTCCACTTTACCTTGTATGTTCTCTCTATTTTCTGCTATATTTTTAATATCATCTAACTAGAATTGTTATTGGAGATTTGTGCTCATTCCATCCTGACTGGATATGTTGACAAAATTTTACAGATTATGGCGAGGACGAGTGTCCTACCTACTATGGTTCTCATGACGTAGTGGGCGTAGACTGGGAGACCCTTGTCCAACAGTTAGTTCCAGTCGATGAGGCATTAGTGCTAGCTTAGCTAGTTTAGTTTAGTACTGGACTTTGTCTCCAGATTACATTTGTCTTGTTATTATTTTAGTATTTGTATTTGAGATTGTTGACTCTGAGACTTTGGACTTGTATTATTCTGTGTTGGATTTTCAGGATAATACTTTCACATCTTGTTATCTCGATCTTTCAGTATCATCTATCCTTCTTAGTGTTTGTGATTAAGTATTGTCATTGCTTGTCCTCCGTTCCGAGTTGACTATTTCTCGACAGGTTTTGATATTATAAATGTTGTTAGATTGTACACCTAGACAGTGTTCTACGCCATTTCTGCGGCGTAGGCTGGGACACTGTCATGCACTCGTGTCCTTACTCCGGGTGCAGGTCATGACACGTTTTTAGTGGTAGCCCACGTAGGTCAGAAGTCGCAAGTAGTGCGATATCGTAGTGGTGCTCGACTTAGAGTACTGATATGAGCCTGCTATAGGTTTAGAAGCTATAGGCTATAGGCTAAGGATACTCAGTCACAGTTATGACATCTTGAGAAGATTCCAGGGACGACCCTTGAGAATCTCATGATAAACTATCTCGAAATTTGATTCCAACTATTTTTGTCTATTCTTCCTTATCCATGTTTGAACTTGATTCTTAGTGTTTATTGATTTCTACTAGGATAAACCTCTGGACTAGGTTGCTTCGGTTATGGAATCTAGAGTCTTCAACAGCTATATTAGCCGGCATGGCGAAGATATATGGTCTGATTTTAGATGTATTTCTCGGGTTGTGGAAATTTAAGATTTTCATAGCCAAGCATGCGACAATACGAAAATATTAGATACCACGATCCTAGAGGTATGTACCTTAGTTGCGGACCCTATGGTTTATTGCAGCCATACTTACTAGCATGACGAGGATTTCGATAACTTGATTTTGGGTAGATCGGTATGGTTATCAGATTACAGAATAGATACCCTATAGAGGGTACCCTAGTATAATGGAGTAGGTATCAGTAGAGATGTTACTTGGGTATTTCGGAGAAGAGAGTGGGTGCTAGGCCACTGGTAGCACTGCATCATGTCCCGCACCAGCAGCGGGATATACCCCGCCAGGGCAGGGCTTTTACGATGACGGTCGAGGAGACCCACACCGCAGGTGATGGATTAGGAGGTTAGGTCTTGTTCTTTCCTTTTTCCTGTTTCTTTCCACCCTTTGATTGTTTGAATGCTTTCTTAGTACCTTTAGCTTGCATATGTGATGATCATGCTAGATTAATAAAAAACTCCATTGGAGACTGTAATAACATGATACTATAGAGACTAAAACCATGCATGTTTGTTTCTATTACATAGAATTGCATGTTGTATAACTTTGGATAGAATTTAGTAGACTTTGATTGTTGGGGGCTTGACCTAGAGAAGAGTACAACCATTTCGAATTTCGAGGACATAATTTTTCTAAAGGGTTGGATTGTAACTGCCTATTTTCAAAAATGAGGGTAAATTTGTCATTTTTTATATTATAATATTTTTATGAATATTTATTGATTAATATTGTATTTTGGGGATTAGTTTAGCCGGGTTTGAGTTTCGTCTAGTTTTGACTTGTGTTAGTGACCCGGGTAGTTTAGACTAGAGTCGGGACCCAAAGATTTGTTAGGCATGGCCCACAAACTTATCTCATTAGGCTAGTGCATTTAGACTAAACCCACATGACAAGTTTAGTTATTTAGAGATTAGAAACTTGACCCTTTTGACCCCAAACCTTTGCATGACTTAGATTAACCAAAGGGGATCTATTAGGGGCATATTAGACATTTTCCATTGGCCCAAACCTAACCCTTATGGCAGCCAAGAGATGGTTCCATCTCCTTTTCATTTACAAAGTAGCCTCCATTCCCATTTTAGTGTTCTTCCCAATCTTGAGAGCAAATCCCATTGATTCATCTCTCAAATCTTCTCTTTTCTCCACCAAATTCTCTCATTCTTAGAAGTAGAGGGAGATACAAGGATTATGGAGCCAAGAGCAAAAAGGGGTGTCCATTTGCTAGAAGTGTCCGTGTCGGATTCGTGTCATTTGGGTTGTTCATCGGGAATCAACTCCCAATAGGTATCTCTCTCTTTAAACCTTCTTTATTTCATCTTTCCCTTGCATATTTGTTATTTTTGAACCCATAGGAACCACCCCCATGCATGAACCACCATTAGAAATGTTTTAGAGCCTCTTTTGAGTCCTATTTAGGAGTTTGGGATAGGTTTGGTGTCCCCCATGGAGAGATTCCAAAGGGGGCACACCATGTGTTTGTGTTTTTGTCCTATAGGCTTATTTATCTTCTAATTTCAAATTTTCATGTGTTAGAGAGTAGATTAACCATGGTTAGGATGTTTAGGTTTATTCTCATTTGGATACCAATGTTTGAATCTATGTATTATGACCTACAAGTCCTATTTTTATATAAAAATATCAAATATTGTTATATTTATGGATGTGGACTGATTTGGGGGGTTTTGTATATATATATTGATATGTGTCTTGTGTGTATGTGATAGAGTGTGGGTGTGTTAGTGTTAAGTTAGTGAGTTAGACAATCTAGTTAGTATCCTAGATAATATAGTTAGTATGTGTTGCTTTTGTCCAAAATAACCCAAATTCGTCATAATTTTTATCCACGTTTTTAGTAGCCAGAGCAACTTAGATATGACATAACTCCTAGATCAAAACTCCGATTAATCTCCCATTTTTTTAAAAGAACTGCATCGAAGTTAACTTTCCAAATATATATATATTACTAGGCCAAAATCGTTATAGAACTTTTTTGTAAAACTGTTTGAGTGTAAGTTGTCTGAAAGACGAACGTGTTTCAGTGTTTTTTCGATTCCGGGAGCTTCCGGACACGAAAATGCAATCCGTTTGAAGTGTCGGAAAGCTAATACAAAGGGCTATGATATACTTTATTTCTAGAATTTAGTGAATAGGTCTAATAGGTGCAGTATTGGTTTTAAATAGAAAACTGACTATACGACATAGATATTTTGTGTATCCTATGAGCCAATGTAGTATGGATATCAAGTGAATGTAGGTATCATTGGTTGTCAAGAATATATATATATATATATATATATATATATATATATATATATATATATATATATATATATATATATATATATTATTGTTAGGTAATATATGTTAGTATAGTGTGTGTGTGTTTGAATGAGATAAGGATGTGTGTGGCTAGTAAAGAGAAGTGAGATTGATAGAGGATATGTGCTAGTGTGTATTTGATATTGTATAGATGGTAGTGTAGTGTGTGTGTTGTGAAGGTGAGAGAGTTGAGAGGATCATGCCACCCTATTTGATTTGAGGCTAGTGTGGTTTGTTGAGTGATTTGTATTTTGGTTGAGTGGTAGTGTGTTTGTATATAGATGTGTGTGGGTGTGTTAGAAGAGAGGGGACGGATTTGGTAATGTATTTGTGTGTGTGTGTGTGTTAGAGTGGAGAGGGATTTAGATGTTGTATGTATGGATATGTTAGTATGTTAGTGGTTATGTTAGAATCTATGTAGAGGTTAGAGGTATCGTAGAAGTTAGATAGTGGTATCTTGTATAAGTTAGATAGTTAGTTGTGTTAGTCTATGTTTTTGTTAGTTAGATATGACATATGTTAGTTGGTTAGAGTTAGAGATGGATATATATACGTATACGTTATAGTTAGATATTAGTATCTTGGTTATCCATAGTTTGTGTGTGTGGTTGAAGATTAGATGAGTTAGTATCCCAATAGTTAGATATTTTAGATAGTTAGATAAGTTGTATCTTGTATAGATTAGAGTTAAGTTAGATAGTGATTAGTTTGTAGATATGTAGTATCCTAGGATACTAGATGTTGGTATCCTAAGATATTGTGATTTACCTTACTTTAAGGTAAAGGGATTTACCTTGTCACAAGGTAAGGTAGTGAGTTTACCATCAAGACAAGGTAATAGGGGGTTTATCTTCAAGGTATTGGATTTACCTTCTAGGTAAGGTATGGTTACCTAGATACCAGGGCTAGATACTAAGGTATTGGTTATCTAATGGCTTGGGATAGATAAATAGATGCTAGATAACTATAGTTTGGGTATAGGGAGACTAAGGTATTTATACCTAGACTAAGGTTTTGGACTTCCAACTAAGGTAAGGGTATTGGGATACCAATAGGGATAAAGTATATGGTATCATGGTTAGTATCCTAGGATGGCTTAGATATAGAGTTAGTATCCTATATTAGAAATTAGTATACTAAGTTAGTGGATAGATAGTAGTCTAGAGATGTAAGTTGGTATCTTGGTGTCATAGGTTAGTGTGTCATATTACCCTGAGTAGGATACTACTAGTTAGTAACTTAGAATTTAGGATACTAGAAGTATATGTTAGATAGTTAGATGTATATAGCTAGTAGTGTCCTAAATAGATATATTTTAGTATTTTAGAGATTAAAATACTAGTAAGTTAGAGTGCTAGATACAAGTTAGTATCTTAGAGGGATAGTTAGTATCTTTGAGGGTAAATGAGAAGTCTAAAGTATTGACAAGGTAATGGGATATACATATAGTTTAAGGGTAAGGTATTGGTAGGATGTTAAGATAGATGGGTAGATACTAGTCTAAAAAAATGGTAGGATCTATTAGCCTAGGATAGTGAGTTATCTACTAGTCTAAAGTAAATAGGCCGTTAAGGTATTACCTAGACATTTAAGGTATTGAAATAAGATACCTATAGAGATAAGGTAAGTGGGTTATCTTGGTAGGTAATGGTTAGGAATAGGGTATTTGACTTAGATTTGACCATGTTTGACCAAGGTTGACTATTTTGACTCAAAGTCAACTGTGAGTCAACCATTGACCTTGTTTGACCTAGAATGGACTGAGAGTTGACCAGAGTTGACCGGTTGACCAAAAGTCAACTGTGAGTCAACTATTGACTCAGTTTACCTAGAATGGACAAGGAGTTGACCAGAGATGACTAGTTGACCAAAAGTCAACTGTGAGTCACGGCCCAGTTTGACCTTGTTTGACTTTGTTTGACTTAGTTGACCTAGTTTGACTTAGCTTGGCCTAGTTTGATCTATTTTAGATTTGTATGACCTAGTGCGACTTAGTTGGACTTGGTGTGACTTAGTTTGACTGAGTTTAACCTAGATTTGCGTAGCATACCCTAGAAATCATGTCTAACACTGTTAAACAATATTTAACTCATGTATATCTCATCCTTAGGTCTGTGACTTCACTTTGAGCCTCGATACACTGTTGATATTTTCCACCAGATCTCAGGCGAGTAAATTCTATGATAGTATTTATGTTTTATGATATCGTCTATGTTTCTTGTATTTAGTGTAGATATCCTTGTTCTCTTGACACATTGTTCACACGGATTGGTATTTGTCTGGATCCCGTCATGAGATGTTATTCCTTGTATTTCTTGGTATATCTTGTGCAAGTCTTTCCTTGTTCCTTGTGCAATGTATAGACACGATAGGCTAGCTACCTTCTCAAAGAATCCCGTGTCAGGACATGTCATGGTTGGATCCACTATACTAGTCAGGGGCTGTAACGCCCCAGTCCCAAAATACTTAGGCCTAAGTACGTAAACATGTCAGCTGTATATGTACGAAGTATACTCCAATGTATAGAAACCCGTATGTATACATAAGCTGTAAAATACAGTAAAATCATGATAACTAAATCTCATCAACAATAATAAAGAATAATATTATAATCAACTCAAGAATTTATCATTTATACATGTAGTTGGGCGGAGACAAATCCACTACCAACCAATTTAAAGAAAAGAAGATATACAAGAAAATGATCGATAAAATAGCAAGACGAACCAGGAGCAATCATCCTCGAAGAAATATAGAAGATCATGGCCTTGGCTAAAATACCTGCAAAAAGTCACAAAGCAAACACACATGAAAAGATAACCAAGTCCTCAGAGGGACGTAACAAGATACATAAAGAACATGCCATATAATCTACGATATATAATAGAGAGTAAAAGGGGATGCATGCAATAGGGTGCCTACCAATTCTACAGTGAAAATGCAGTTAAGAACAAACCTTCAAAGCATGGGCACTCTGGCTCAGGTGCAGGAACTCAGGTATGGTCCCATCATGATACCAGGGACCTCAAAGCATAACATTCCTTGAATGTTAGAGGCCAGCAGGAAACCAGGTATCAGGATCCAGGACCGTATCTCCAGTGGAGATAACCGACAATAATAGAAAAATACATACGTGGCCCATACGTTAAGGAACCGTTCTCCCCACCCGGTGCCTAGTAGGGTCACATCTATGACTCATAGAAACCTCTAGTAACTGCCAAGTCTACTAGCATGTAATTCTGTTAGCAGTTACTCCTAACCGTCACACGCCTCATACGTATCGTTGGACGGTCGACTATGCGAGTACATGTCCTACATGTGACTCACATCACGTGATAAAGTATGTGTCAAGGCCGCGTGAGATATACCAATACCTCATCAACAAAGGGGTGGTCACTAGACTAAGTCAATGCAAGAAAAATAAATAAAAAGCGAGAAAAACAACCGACAAGGTCGCTTGCACCCAAGTGTGACTTGGACGCACAGTTTTATAAAAACAACAAATCAGAAATGCTGAAAATAACAACTAAAAATAAGAATATGTAAATCACAGAGTAAGTGGCAAGGTATCTTGCCTGATTCTGTGCTGTAAATATGAAACGCCGCTCCCGCGTCCACGCCTCCGGAACCCGACGCCCTAGATAATTAATTAACTAGATTAAGCACTACTTATGAAACTTACGATACGACTTAATTAGTCAAAGTAATGTGTTAAAATTATATTTAATCTCCCGTGGAACCATTTTGATCCATACAATCACACACAGGTTCCACGAGACATCGAAACACAGTTTTAGGGTTTCTAACTTTTAATTAATCGGTTATGCCCCTACTTCAATAACATAGTTAAAAATCATATAAAAAATATGAAAATAATATTTAAACTAATTTTCTAAAGATTTATCTCTGAAATTCCAGAATTAATATTTCTAAAGACATTTACGACTGGTTGATTACTAAGTCAGCTAGTCTACCAGAAACTCGCCCGGAACATAGTTAATGATTCAAAATTACTAAAATAACCAAAAATATATTTTAAATAGAAATAAAATACTTTATTTATAAAATAATATCAGAGGTATAAGGGTTGAGTTGTACTACAAGTTTGAACATTCTAGGTCAGCCGGTTACCCGAAATTAGCTAGTTTTGACCTACAATTTTCTCGACCAGATTTGAGTTGTTAAAATCGTGAAAAAATACTTAAAAATCCTAATTTATATATATGAACACACATAAAATTCATTTTCGAAAATAGGCACTAATAACTCATAGTTCCTTCATAATGGGGTTAATTTTGATCCTACCGACACATGAATATTACGCCTATATTTCATGAAAACTTTATGGATGATTATACCTAACAAAAGCCATCAAAATATGATTTCTTCATAACTAATAACATATTTTCTACATAATTTTAATAAGGATTTGAGATGGAAAGATTTGAATTTTTTACCAAAGGTCCTTGCTAGAGAGGTTGTGACGACTTCTACTCGACAAAGCTCCAAACTTTTGCGCTATCCTTACTTGCTAATCCTCTTTTGGTGGGTATGAAAGGGTTGGCAATGGTTATAGATGGTTGGATGGAGAAGATGGAATTTTTAGGGTTTGTTTTGAGGGGTTTCGGGGATGTATGGTGGAGGAGATGAGTTTTTGTGAAGGATGGAGAGATGTGCAATAGAGGAGATGATGTATGGAGGCTATGGGGGGTGAACTATTGCCGAAATTATGGAGAGGAGAAGGGTTGGTCGGCTATGGAGGTGGAAATAAAGGAGTATTTAAGTTAGGATTAGGGTTTGGGCTAAGTTGAGGTATATATATGGGCTTTATTGGCTTACATGTATGAAAAGGAGTGGGAATTCTTTTTCTATGGTGTGTTCGGACATGGGTGTTGCTTGGTCAAAATTTATGGTGAGGTGTCCACTATGGCATAATTTGGTTGTTTGATGAGTTGGCTAATTAATTGGATTGATGATTTAAAAAGGTGTTTCCTAATATAGAACTAATTAATTCTATCTATAGAATTTCAATCCAAATCTGAATTTAAATACAAAAATATGTAATTATTAATATTTATTAATGGCCAACATGCGTACATAGGGTTGGATTTGGCTTGGAAGAGGTTTGGGAAGGTTTGGTGCAATCGGATCTCCTAAAAAGTCATAAAGGCTTTCTTAACTAATTAATTAAATAAAAATATAACTTGTGCCATAAGTTGAATGGTTAACATGCAAGAGATTACAATATGACCATGGCATTCCTAACATGGCTAGCATGCTAGTTAAAGCACCCGACTGCGCTAGGCATGCCATACTTTCTAGTCGTCTTGCATATTCAAACTCAACCATGGCTATAGTCCTTTTATATAATATAAATAAGATAAAAATAAATTAGCATTAAATAAAATCCAAAAATAATTTAAATATTCCTTTAAATTATGAGGGATTTTACATCCTACCCAACTTATGACAATTTTGTCCTCAAAATTAAAAATAATCATAATATCAAGAATTACGAGATTTTGTACGGAGGAAGAGTAGATACGTCAAATCTTAGCTTAATTTTTGAAAGGATGGAGGGGTGGTTGTCATAGGAATCCCGATTGACCTCATATTCTATAAGGTGGGTTATGCTTCCTTCTAGACTCTACCCAACTTATAGAAGTTGGCCACCCATAAAGATCGTCGTCATTACAAGACTTTGAGGAGGACAATTTCTAGGGAGAGGCACGAGAATAATAGACATTTCTGTTCGCAGTCTTGGATTCCAAGTGAGACTCGATAACACCATAACGTTCTTAGTCAATAACAACTATAAAAAAGTTACTACAATCAAACATTGTCACTCTAGGGGTCATACTTCTGACAAGCTGGTAGCGACCTCTTGTTTGAATATACTAAGGTGTGTCGATTCAGAAGGATTCGTTCTACGTCTAACATGGAAAACTAAGAAGTGAGCTTGAAAACTTAGGGAAGAAGAATTTATGGCCAAGTGATGAGAATCGATAATAATTAAGGAACCCAGACTATAGAATATGATTAGGCAAGTGTTTTGAAAACTCTAAGTCATAACGACTAATATGTGTGGACTGATGTTTGGTGTAGGGTAGGAGGCATGCGCTTGCTTGTTGGAAGGCATACGTCATAGGTGTGCTACGTCTTGCATAGATCTTGAGTATTTAGTTTAGTTAAGGGAATGGGTCGATATTTGCATTGGTGAAATCGAATAGATCGAATTTGGGTCTCTATGGTTTATTTTGAGGAAACAATGTGTCATACACGTGGTGTAATTTAAATTGAGCACTGGAAAGTTCGTTTGTCTGGGACATGTATGTCATGTGAGTAGCATGACTAGTCTAGTTCGTGAGTGTGAACTTTGTCGAAAGGAAAAGGCTAGTGTTGTGCTTCAATTATCAAAGTCACAGTTGAGGGTATCAAATGATACGAATATAGGTCAGCATTATGAACCATTGAATTATTAGTCTAATTGGAACCAATCATTTTCAACCACTTTCTAATTCCAAAATCTTATGTTTCTTTGAGAGGCTTACGATCTATTTGCCTCAGAAATTTTGCTTTTGAT
This sequence comes from Iris pallida, assembly GCA_029216955.1. NCBI lineage: Eukaryota > Viridiplantae > Streptophyta > Magnoliopsida > Asparagales > Iridaceae > Iris > Iris pallida. The sequence goes on from JANAVB010044363.1 coordinate 81,773, forward strand.
TCAAACAAAAATGATTCTATGACTGGCTTGAAGAATTTAGGTTGCAATCTGTTACCATAGTTATCTAAACGCACGAGCAAAATGATATAAAATGCAAAATAAAAGATCGTTTCATAAATTCTATACAGATGGAAGAACGGTCACGATTGTAATCCCATTATGAGAGGTAGAGTATAATAAGTTCAATGTTCTACCCAACTTATAGAAGTTGGTTAATCGGGGAAAGCACAATAATAGGGCTTCTAAGAAGGTCAAATTTCAAGAAGGTATATGGAAGTATGAGGTATTTTCAATCATAGTCACACTCTATAGGAAGTCTAGGTATTATCTATTTAATCTGGCCCATATATTAATTATGTTTGGTCAAGACAGTATGAGAGGTCTTGGTCAAGTATATCCGGAAGCAAGTTGGTCCCGAGAGATGCATATCATAGGCTACGAAGAGATGCAGTCACGAAATGTATGGAAGGAGAATTAGTGAGCCGAGAGGTGGGGCCTACATAATAGGGGTGAGGGCCTATTTCATCAAGTTTGGTTTTATAGTCCCAATATGGCGATGGGCTATGATGGGTTTAACTGAGTCTCAATAGGTTCCCTAATTGGACTTCAATCTTTGATTGCATGAACTTTAGATTTTAATATATAGTGGCTGGACAAAATTTTGTAAAATTTTAAACCATCCCTATTAGGTTAAGGTAATGTAGAATAGGTTCAAATTCAAGTGGTTGGGTAAATTCTCCGTCGGGTTGGTAGAATAGGTTCTGTAAGTCATGAGATGCGCCTTCCGTGACTTGTATGATTAAGTAGCACACAAGGCCTCTATTGAGTGGCACACTCGTGGCATGTACGTAGAGGGCTTCAAGTAGATCACAACCATATATTGGCCAAAAGATTTGAGTCAAGGTTGGATCTCTAACTGCAGTCCGAAAGTACATCGGTGTTATGGTAAGGGTTATCGCTAGTCCCTTTTGACCTGAAAGTCGTATCATAATAATAGAGTCTAAGGAGATGTGTTTGAGTGGGACATGATATGTCTACTTGAAGTTGGACTCGTTTAAGTTTTGCATATAAATTTTGTTGGAAGGTAACGACTAGTATTACACTTCAAATATCAAAGTCACGGTAAGGGACACCAAAAATCTAAAAAAAAGTGGGAGTTCACGAGTCACTAATTTATCATCCTAGTGAGAACCAATTTACCTCAATCAATCGGTGATTCCCAAATTCCTAAAAGTAAGAATGACTTACAATCTATTCACTCTAGAGACTAGGACATGGTTTTAGGAATAATGAGGTTAGGAATATTTGAGTCGCGACATCATACCTTGACCTTTGGTAATAATAAGTCACGATGTGATCGATAACATGATAGGGTAGTTGTGAATCAGTTTTGAGGATTGTACCCCGAGTCCTAATAAATAGAAATGATCGCGTAAAGTGGTACCTGAGTCGGTAAGATGGAATGACCCGCTTGTACATGGTATACAAGAGTCTATCGGTGGGATAACGAACTCTAAAGCACGTCATGGGAAAGATCCCTAACTACTAAGTCGTGAATTTATATTTGTGTCAAACTTGCCAGACTATAGTCACACTGGTTCTAGAGGTATTGAATGTAGTGCTCATGCATCACTTGTTGATTACTAATACAACATAATAACGGGGCATCATGCTACAAATTTTGGCTAAGCTGGTGAATGTGTTGTTCTAATACTAAGTCACTTCTTTAGTAATAGAATTTTGTACCTAGAGTAACATCTGCTGAATCTCTAATCTTGGAATGGGTGTCTACCATAGTCCTTGCAATGCTTGTCCTTGTTTTGGTCTATTCTTCTCTGTCTAAACTGTGGGGGCCTAGTCAAGTAAGGTTTGAGGTAAGGCATACGGGTTGCTAGTTAAGCCAAGAATCAAGATGAATATTTGAAGACTCACAATAATTGATTCCTAGAGATTAGATAGTCTCCTAGGTATGTGGTTTACCCAAGGATAAGATCTTACTCATTTTTCAATCTCAAATGACTAGAAGGTCACAATATTAGTATTAGGGTCGAGGGAAGGACGAGCAACCTTAGGCAAGGTTGTAGTTATATGGCATGGACGATGGTTGCTATACTTGTGCATATAACTACCATGGCCATGGGGATACTCTGTATCTATCTATCAAATACGAGCGTTCGTCTTTCAAATCAGTGAAAGACAAAAGCAATAAAGAGATCAAGAAAAGATGTCATTGAATACAATTACGTGATTCAAGGACGAATGTGTAATTCAAGAGGAATTGTCAATGCAGCCGCGAATTGGATCCTAGATACCTCTATATTCAATCCACGTGGGATAATTATATGAAGAGCGAACCAAGTGCACTATGGTTGATCAGACCATAATACATTGATTCTAATTAGACAATATGCTTGTGGGCGTCCCCAATATACATATGTCCTGAACAAGCTCGACAAAGAATAAGCTTGCAAAACTAGGCTATAAATAGCGTCGTCATTCATGGTAGTTTAAAGTATAAGTACAGGAGAATACGTTGAAAGTAGTAATAAATAGTTCGATTTTCACAAGGATCTAAGTCTTATCCGGTGTGCTTATGTATACAGTCGCCGTACTGGTTCTTGTATCAGGCCTTGGTTGAACAATGGGTATGGGCTACAAAATCTCTATATTCTAGGTAAATATCTCTCCTACACTAGCATATATTTATTATCAATCTGTTACACTTTAATACTAGGTTACAAGGATACGGGTGGTAGGTTGTAGTCATACTACTCAACTTATGAAGCCAACTAATAGAGTAATTGAGGAATATAACACGTATACTCGTATGAGTTATCTCCTAACCTCCCTATTCAGCACGAAAGAAGATAAGATTTACAGTGAAAGGAATCAAGCAGAAGGAAGTCAAGATAATCGAACGAGAGTTCGAGATTTGGAATCAAGGGAGGAAGTCAAGCTTGTGGATGAGATTCCTATATCCTAATCGTATATACAGGCTCACATCGGTACATTAACGTAACCGAATTGACAAACGCGACCTGTATGGGCCACCACAAAAATATGTAATGCCCCAGTCCCAAAATACTTAGGACTAAGTACGTAAACATGTCAGTTGTATACGTACGAAGTATACTCCAATGTATAGAACCCCGTATGTATACATAAGCTGTAAAATGCAGTAAAACCATGATAACTAAATCTCATCCACAACAATAAAGAATAATATTATAATCAACTCAAGAATTTGTCATTTATACATGTACTAGGGCGGAGACAAATCCACTACCAACCAATTTAAAGAAAAGAAGACATACAAGGAAATGATCGATAAAATAGCAAGACGAACCAGGAGCAATCATCCTCGAAGAAATGGAGAAGATCACGGCCTTGGCTAGAACACCTACAAAAAGTCACAAAGCACACACACCTGGAGAGATAACCAGGTCCTCAGAGGGACGTAACAAGATATATAAAGAACATGCCATATAATCTGTGATATATAATAGAGAGAAAAAGGGGATGCATGCAATAGGGTGCCTACTAATTCTACAGTAAAAATGCAGTTAAGAACAAACCTTCAACACATGGAAACTCTGGCTCAGGTGCAGGAAATCAGGTTTGGTCCCATCAGGATACCAGGGACCTCAAAGTATAATATTCCTCGAATGTTAGAGGCCAGCAGAAAATCAGGTATCAGGATCCAGGGCCGTATCTCCAGTAGAGATAATCGGCAATAATAGGAAAGTACATACGTGGCCCATACATTAAGGAACCGTTCTCCCCACCCAATGCCTAGTACGGCCACATCTATGACTCATAGAAACCTCTAGTAACTGCCAAGTCTACTACTATACAATTCTATTGGCAGTTACTTCTAACCGTCGCACGCCTCATACGTATCGGTGGTCGGCCGACTACGCGAGTACGTGTCCTACATGTGACTCACATCACGTGATAAAGTATGTGTCAAGGCCGTATGAGATATAGCAATACCTCATCAACAAAGGGGTGGTCACTAGATGAAGTTAATGCAAGAAAAATAAATAAAAAGCGAGAAAAACGACCGACAAGGTCGCTTGCACTCAAGTGTGACTTGGACGCACAGTTTTATAATAACAACAAATAAGAAATGCTGAAAATAACAACTAAAAATAAGAATATGTGGTAAGGTATCTTGCCTGATTTCGTGCTGTAAATATGAAACACCGCTCCTGCATCCACGCCTCCGGAATCCGACGCTCCTAGATAATTAATTAACTAGATTAAGTCACTATTTATGAAACTTACGATACGACTTAATTAATCAAAGTAATGTGTTAAAATTATATTCAATCTCTCGTGAAACCATTTAAATTCATACAATCACACACAGGTTCCACGAGACATCGAAACACAGTTTTAGGGTTTCTAACTTTTAATTAGTCGGTTATGCCCCTACTTCAATAACATAGTTAAAAATCATATAAAAAATTATAAATATAATATTTAAACTAATTTTCTACAAATTTATCTCTGAAATTTCAGAATTAATATTTCTAAAGACATTTACGACTGGTTGATTACTAAGTCAGCTAGTCTACCCGAAACTCGTCCGAAACATAGTTAATGACTCAAAATTACTAAAATACCCAAAAATATATTTTAAATAGAGATAAAATACTTTATTTCATAGAATAATATCAGAGGTACAAGGTTTGAGTTATACTACAAGTTTGGAACATTCTAGGTCAGCCAGTTACCCGAAATTAGCTAGTTTTGACCTACAATTTTCCCAATCAGATTTGAGTTGCTAAAATCGTGGAAAAATATTTAAAAATCCTAATTTATATATATGAACACACATAAAATTTAGTTTCAAAAATAGGAACTAATAACTCATAGTTCCTTCACAATGGGGTTAATTTTGATCCTACCGACACATGAATATTACGCCTATATTTCATGAAACATTTATGGATGATTATACCTAACAAAAGCCATCAAAATATGATTTCTACAGAATTAATAACATATTTTCTACAGAATTTTAATAAGGGTTTGAGATGGAAAGATTTGGATTTCTTATCAAAGGTCCTTGCTAGAGAGGTTGTGACGACTTCTACTCGACAAAGCTCCAACCTTTCTCGCTATACTTACTTGCTAATCCTCTTTTGGTGAGTATGGAAGGGTTGGCAATGACTATAGATGGTTGGATGGAGAAGATGGAGTTTTTAAGGTTTGTTTTGAGGGGTTTCGGAGATGTATGGTGGAGGAGATAAGTTTTTGTGAAGGATGGAAAGATGTGCAATAGAGGAGATAATGTATGGAGGCTATGGAGGGTTAAGTGATGCCAAAATTATGGAGAGGAGAAGGGCTGGTTGGCTATGGAGGTGGAAATAAAGGAAGATTTAAGTTAGGGTTAGGGTTTGGGCTAAGTTGATGTATATATATGGGCTTTATTGGGTTACATGTATGAAAAGGAGTGGAAATCCTTTTCCTATGGTGTGTTTGTCCATGGGGGGGTTGCTTGGTCAAAATTTATGGTGGGGGTCCACTATGGCATGATTTGGTTGTTTGGTGAGTTGGCTAATTGATTGGATTGATGATTTAAAAAGGTGTTTCCTAATATAGAACTAATTAATTCTATCTATAGAATTTCAATCTAAATCTGAATTTAAATACAAAAATATGTAATTATTAATATTTATTAATGTCCAACATGTCTACATAGGGTTGGGTTTGGCTTGGAAGAGGTTTGGAAAGGTTTGGTGCAACCGGATCTCCTAAAAAGTCATAAAGGCTTTCTTAACTAATTAATTAAATAAAAATATAAATTATGCCATAATTTGAATGGTTAACATACAAGAGATTACAATATGACCATGGCATTCCTAACATGGCTAGCATGCTAGTTAAAGCACACGACTACGCTAGGCATGCCATACTTTCTAGTCGTCTTGCATTTTCAAACTCAACCATGGCTATAGTCCTTTTATATGATATAAATAAGATAAAAATAAATTAGAATTAAATAAAATCTAAAAATAATTTAAATATTCCTTTAAATTACGAGGGATTTTATAGGGGCGGGGGTATTAGCGTAGATATGTGATCAAATCATTCCCGTGCAAGACATTGTTATTTCCGTGAGTGTTAATCATACACCGCACCTATGATTAGCCAGGCCAAATTCTCGTGCAAGTTCCTAAGCCGATCACATATTGAAACTAGTGCTAAACTCACATAGATAGTAGTTCATGATTCTCGTATATGATATATAATGTTCTCTTGCTCTTACATTCAATTACAGTCTTGATATGCCTTACCATGATCCATGTACGTATCACTTTACCTTGTACATTCTCTCTATTTACTGCTATATTTTCAATATCGTCTAACTAGAACTGTTGTTGGAGATTTGTGCTCGTTCCATCCTGACTGAATATGTTGACAAAATTTTACAGATTATGGTGTAGTGCTCATAGTTCGTATTACGTATTTTGACTCATAATTGTATGTCTTATTGCGTGGATTATTTTGGCATTTCATTTACTTGGTTCGGTTCGGTTTGCTTGGTTCAGCTCGATTTATTTTTACATGTGGACCAACCCCACCTACCTCCCACTCTCTTCCTTTATAAGCCACCTAACCACTCTCTCTCTCTCTCTCTTCCATTAATTCTCATAAATCTTCTTCTTCCTCACCATTACTCTCTACCTACCCTGAGAGGGAGAGAGAGAGAGAGAGGCTTAGGCAAGTGCATCTTGCTTCACGGAGGAACTCTATTTTTATCGTTCCATTGTCTTCCTCACGAGATTCTAAGACACTTTAGTACTTAGCACTTTTAATTTCCATGGCTCATTTTGTGTAGATCTAATCTTGTTGCATTTTTGGATTTCTTGGGTTTTGATCTATTAAACCTTGTTATTTTCAAGTTTTGAGTGTTCCAGTTGTAGAGAATTTTGTTCTACCCTATTTTGACCTATGGAAGTCCGAGTTCTGACCTTAGATGATGGATTTATGGGGCCTGGAAGAGATGGCTTTCGTGGTTATTCTTCTCGAAAAGCGGAGAAGAAGAACAGTGCTTGACCGCATGACTTTTTATGCAGCTAGATCCCCTGCGGCTCCTCTTTGGCCGCATATTCATCCAAGCCGCATGACCTTGCCCGACTTAGCCACATAGCTTTGTTTTCCTTTATCGCATGGCCTTCATCCGCATGACTCAAGTTGGCTCGAGCAGCATGAACTCGATTCCTCTGCCGCATAAGCCTGCTATCCTTAACCGCATGTGCCCTTTTCCTCCTGCGTATGAGCCTGTCCCCATCTTGCCGTATGGCTTTTTCTAGCCGAGCCGCATAGATTTGCTCGACTTAGCCACATGGCTATCTCTAACTATTGTCGCATGAGCCCCTGCCGCATGAGCCCGTCACCCTTAGCCGCATGATCCTCTAACCCCTAGCCCCTTTCATGCGCCCTTCCCCCCTGACTGCATGAGCCTGCTCCCCCACCCGAGCCGTATGCCCCTGTCCCCTGAGCCGCATTACTCCTCCCACAGCCCTTGCACCCTTTTTTTTATTTAGTTGTTATATTATGCTTATACCATTGTTAATTCTGATTATGTATCATGATATGGCAGTAGCCCGTTGTGGCGCACTCATGACAAGGATGATTGACAAGTAACATGATATGATAGTGGCCCGTCGTGGCGCACTCATAATAAGTAAGCCTGACATGATATATCTCGATATACTGTTGCGACGGCTAGCATGACGTGACAAGAAGGAATGGCCTGGACACCATGGGCGATTGTGTTTGTACAAATGAACCAGTATTGTCTTGCATCATGTCTAGGACAGGGACCCCTGAGTAACACGGTCAGGGGTACCTACTGAAAATGGCTAAGGCTAATAACTAGAATAATCTAGTAGTCATGAGAGATTTCTCCAGTTACAGGCGATCCTGTTATCCCGGTCACCATTGTTGGACTTGTAGCTTGCCGATGAGTAGGGCACATGTCTAGATTCACTGATATATGGAAAAGAATGAGGCATTGCTTAATGAATCCAAGTCGCCTGGATAACTTGGATTAGCTGCAGGGCTTGTGGCTGGAGGAACATCTCACTGCATATTGCTAGTAATTAGGCTTGTGATAACCCTAGTTAGTTAATATAGAAAGCCGTAGTCATTGATTGGCCGTAAACGATTGGATGGAGTCCGATTCGGTCTCATATGGTGTAGGTTCAGTGCACGAACATTTCAAGTATGATCGCATGATTGTCACCTTCAACAATAATGATTAGGGGCTAAGTTCTGTTCATGCGAAGGGTTACAACCCCGGTCCTTGTTTGGTTTAAGGGTTGTAACCTGGCTCCCGGAGCGATTATATGTCCTCTCTTCGTTTATTGTCTTATTACACCCTATGTCATGCTCGTCATGTTTTACTTTACCAACAAGAATTAGAGACGGAGTTCTATTCACGTGAAGGGTTACAACCCCGATCCTTGTTTGGTTTAAGGGTTGTGACCTGGCTACCTGAATGGTTCCCTCGTACTCAAATTCAATTGTTGTTGTTTCTTTTATTATCAGGCTCTTTCATAATTACTTTTAATATTTATTTTTGATATGTTGGTTTTAGTTCTTAAGGAAGCCCCTTTGTGGCACTTGCTCTTTCTGGGATCTGACCTAGTTGGTTTTGTATGACCAGATTTCGGAGCGGCTCCAGAGGATCTACCGACCTTCCAGCCTGATGGTGACTACCAGGCGTAATCCGGACAACGAGTGGGTTTTATCTTTGGCTCTCCCACTCTATTGTAAAAATATTCTTTTGGGGTGTTTAGCCGACGAGCACGTGTTAGCTCATATTGCACTTTACTTATTGTCTGCCTATGGGCTGTAACATGATTGACAAATCCTAGGGTTGATCATGTATGACTAAAACTCTTGCTAGTCTTCATATTTTGTACGACTAGCTTCATGATCATCCAAACATATAATGTAGGCGACGCCTTACTATTGTATATTTAATGCTCTAACATCTTGTAGCTGCTATTCCTTGCATGAGATTGAGACAATAGGCTTGTTCATGACCATAAGAGACTGATGGCTTGTAGTTAAACCCTCATGTATCTAGACAGCCGTGACTGTATAGCAAGGTGGATTCCATTTCAATATACGTAGCTGGCTATGTATGCCCCCGCTCTCCAGTATTCTGATTCTGGGGCGTTACATGGTTTAAGTGGTGGCCCATGCAGGTCTTGTGAATCAAGATATGTGAGAGTTTACCGAATAGATGTCTCAATTAGCACTCGCCCTTGATCTCTGCTCGTATCCACTAAATTTCTGAAATCTTGACCTGATCACATGCTTGTATCTTTGATCTATCCTGGTCCTTCCTTATTATTTCCTATGTCGTCTTCTTCAGCGGCAATGTTCTTGGTCCTATCGATCGACAAGGCGGAGCACCTCCAGTGGACCATCAGCAACCTGGAGATCAAGTCCAGCATTCAGGAGTAGCCTCTAGAGTCATGCCTACATGAGGTCAAGAGCCACCAGTTCAGCCAGTCCAGCCTGTAGAGCCTGATGATGGCACCTTGGTGGGTCTCATCAGGACATTGTTAGCATCTCAAGATCGTCGGGGCGACGCCCTACACCAGGCAGTACAAGATGCTCTGAGCAGAGGTGGTCATCAAGGTAACAGTGCGGCCAACAGCTTCAAGTGCTTGAACCCTCCCTTCTTCGACGGCAGTGAGGGTGCTATTGCTGCTGATGCATGGCTTCAGGACACTGAGGTTATTCTGGAAGAGGCAAAGATGCCCAAGGACGAGAAGGTGGCGGTAGTACGCCTACAGTTATTGGATCTGACCCACACCTGGTGGGCGGCGCAGGCCATTGGATTAGTGGCACCTATTGCCTGGACAGTGTTCCATGAGAGATTCCAGACCAAGTACTTTGACGCTGTAGCTCGATATGATCTACAGATGAGGTTCACTAATTTGACGCAGATGGGCAGGACGGTCGATGGATATGCGGCTGAGTTTTCCACGCTTAGTCGGTTTGCTCCTACTTTGGTGGCGACCGAGTTTGACAGAGCTCAGCGATTCCAGCAAGGACTCCACCTGGAGATTTTACTGGCGGTAGAGCAGTTGAGCATCATACTTTCGATGCAGTATTGAGGGCAGCTACGAGGCATGAATATACCTCCCTGAGGATTGTGGACGGGACAGGAGGTCGAAAGCGATCCCACGGCCAGATGAACCGGTCTTCAGCACCAGCCTCGGTAGCTAGGACTTTGACCATTGGAGCTCCGAGAAGGACAGCTTCTGTTACGTCGGTTCAATATTCAACCCCGACGTATCCTCAACAACAAAGACAGAAGCAGCCTTCCACCATGGGCTGCTCTTATTATGGAAAGCTTGGACATGTTGTTTCAGAATGTCGTAAGGCACAAGGATTGTGTTTGCTTTGTAGAGCTCCGGACCATAAAGTAGGGTCCTGCCTGTTCAGGACTGACTCATCATCAGCTATGACCAGTTCATCGGTTACAGGTCCAACACTAGTACCAATCCAGCCACAGCAGTTTCCATCTCCGAGGCCATTGCCGATGCAGACCCAAGCTTTTCAACAACAAAGGCCTCAGTAGTATGCCCAGGCTCAAGTTCAGAATAGGCAGAGAGGGTTCCAGCAGAGGGGGCCGGCACCCAGAGGACAAGGACAAGTACTGGCTTTAACTATGGGAGAAGAATGAGTAGTGCCGGGTGAGGTAGTGGCAGGTACTATTCTCATCAACACCTTTTCGGCATTAGCGTTATTTGACTATGGTGCATCGCATTCATTTATGTCTACAAGATTCGCGACACGGATAGGACTGGAGCCTGAGTTATTATCAGTAAGACTCAATATACTTACTGGTAACGGACTTGTAGGAGTATATAGAGTATTTTCCTCGTGTCGAATCGTAGTTAGCGGTAGAGAGTTGTCACGCCCCAGTACCGAAATACGGAGACGGACTAGGCCAGCTACTCCATATGAGGTACGTAACGTCATACGGCGATCGTGGCTATCGAGAGACTAGGAGGTACATGCTACAATCAAGTCTTCTATGGTCCCACAGAGTTCTATGTCTCAATCAATCGAATCACATCAGCAAATAAATGAACATTAAAGATAAAGCAGTAAGGTGTCCCCGACGCTTTATCAAAATGATCATGAGAGACTAGCTTTATAATTCAGCTATCTCGGAGAGTCAGGAGTACAAAATTATACACAGCTGCAGTCTGTTTAATTACAATTGTGTACTGACACAAAATATCAAGTAATCCGGCTAACAGGTGCCGGTGGCTAAACGCCGCAAAAGTATAAGCAGGAGTGGTAGAGAAGAAACCCACTCGAGTCCCCGAACTGCCATGCTCCTAGTATGCACCATGGATGTCAGGGAGGAAGATCGTGTCCTCCGGCTCTGCTACGAGATCTGGCCAAACAAAACCAGCGGGGTCAGCCCCGAATAGCAAGTACCGTCAAAGGGGCACAAGAGTTAAGATTAAAAACCCAGTTAATAGAATGATTGATAATAGTAATACTTATGCTACTATTATAGGGTAGCGCAACATCTTCGAACCCATATGGCACCCTTACAACCAAACAAGGACAAAAGGTGCCGCATGGAGTCGGGACGTGTCGTACTCTATAACATTCACATAAGTTAAAAGGTATAAGCAATAAAATCTCCTGATCGTGACTTCGGTCGATAGCCTATCACAGCACAATAACCAACCCAACAATCAAACAAGAACATGGGTTGGATCATGTACCATGATAGACCATGTTCCTCAGTCATTCACAGAAGTAGCACTCCATAATCAGAATAAGTCTTCCGTTCATAACTTCGGTCCACAGCCTGTCATAGTACGATAACCAACCCAACAATCAAACAAGAACATGGGTTGGATCACGTACCATGACAGTCTGCTTCCCTCAGTTATTCACGGAAGGTAGTAGGATACAAGCAAGTCGTTTTTACGGCCAATCAAGTCTACGAGCTTCTAGTGGGACGAGGTTATCCTCGTATCATGTCATTAGAAAATCCTCAGATCGTATCTTTCCAGCAAGGCTAGCCAACCCAGGGGTTCGCGTAGACAGGTATGATTGAGCACAGGTCCCTCGCAAGGCCACCTTGTTAAAACATATAATATATAGCAGGAATTAATCGGATACAGTCATCCACTCATTGCAGATGACACAGTATCCGTGGAGACCAGCCGGCGCGTCAAGACAGTATCTCAAGGCGGCTGGTGTAACACGATCTCGGGATTTTGCCCTCCCCATGCATCTAGTATATTTAGTTGCCTAATTTAACCCTAGGTGAAATCTTGGATTTTCATGCTGTGGCCTGCATGATTATCCTCCTAAAGTCGTACTTTAGTACGAGTACCCCAAAGAGGATCCATGTCAATCAGTATGTCAACATGTTCTACCCTCCTTAGTGTAATGCATCATTACAAATACGCCACGTGGAGTTACGAGTCATTTGTCGAGCATGAACAAGAACTGAAATATTCAGGTACATGTATCAGGTAGGAACACTTTGTTCTCCGGGGTTACATTAGTGCTCATATCATGCTCGGGACAAAAGGCGTAAGGATATAAAATGGGCATATAATATATATATAATAAATAATAATAATAAGGTAATAAGATAAGGCACAAAAGTCCATGCGGCTCAAGGGGAGTGAGTCCATGCGGCCGGGTCAATACTGGTTCATGCGGCTGGGACTACACGCTCATGCGGCTCAGGGAGCCCCAAGGCGCATGCGGCTGGAAAGGCGGGTTCATGCGGACGAAGGGGTGTCAGCGTATGCGGCTGCAATCAGACGAAGTCCTATGCGGCTGAGTCTGAACAAGGCTATGCGGCTCAATTACTTGCCGCATGAAGTCCATGCGGTCAAGTACTCAAGCAAGTCTTATGCGGCTAGGAAAGACTTTCCACGCGGCTGAGCTCGAACGAGTCTCATGCGGCTGGAAAGGCCATGCGGCCAGAGACTTGCCGCATGAGGATTCATGCGGTCAAGTACTGCTCTTCTTCTCCACCTGTCCGAGAAGAGGAGCCAAGCAACCATGGCTTCCAAGCTACACAAAACCTTCATCCGAAGCCCAAATCGGAACTTCCTTAGGTCAAAATGGGGTAGAATAAAATTCTCTACAACATGGAACCATCAAAACTTAAAAATAATGAAGTTTGCTAGATCAAAACCAAGAAAATTCAAAAATGGTTAAAACCTAGATCTGCAAAGATTAAAGCTTCAAAATGGAAAACTTCAAGTTCTAAACTAGTATAGAATAAGGAGAAGAACATATTTTGACAAATAATTTTGTAAGAAAACATCAACAATATTTATGGATCCATCTCTTGAGCAAGTTGGTACTTGCCTTGATTGGTGGAGGAAAGTAAATGAGAGGAAAATAAATGAGAGGAGAGAGAATGAGTTGAGTTATTATATAGAATCTTGAACCCATGGGTTCATGATGAACCAAGGTGAACCAAGAATAGGTTACCCAAATGAGCCAAAACTGTAGGCCCAAATGCAGAAAATAAATTACGAAATAATATTTTATCGAATATTTTTGGGAAATACATGAAGAAATATAGCATATAAATATCGTATAAATACAAAGTAAATACAATTTATCGGTTTACGTATTAAAATACGTATTCCAGGATCGGGGAGTGACAAGAGTTTTCCACTAGGTTGACAGAATTCTCGATGGCCGATTATGATGTGGTCTTAGGGATGGATTGGTTGAGGAATCAGTATGCTATAATAGACTGCCATGTTGGCAGGATTATTTTTTGTATTCTAGGGGAGTCGGAGTTTTCGTTCTCTAGAGGCGAGGTAGAACCTTCTCCTCCAGTATTACGGATGGCAGTAGCACCAGCAGTTCAGTTTCCCCGAGTTATAGAAGAGTTTCCCGATATTTTCCCCGAGGAGCTTCTAGGAATGCCACCAGAAAGAGAGATCGAGTTCACCATAGACTTGATCCCCGAAACAGCACCAGTGTCAGAGAGAGTCTACCAGATGGCACCGTCAGAGTTGGAGATCTTATATAAGATGATTGAAGAACTCAGGACCAAGGGATTCATCCGTGCTAGTGGATCGTCTTGGAAAGCCCCAATAAGAAGGATGGTACATCCAGATTATGTATTGACTATCGTACCTTGAACTCAGTTACAATCAAGAACAGATACCCTCTTCCGAGGATAGATGACTTATTTGATCAACTCAGAGCGGCGGCAGTATTCTCGAAGATTGACTTACGGTCAGGATACCATCAGATCAGAGTCAGAGAGCAAGACATCCCGAAGACGGCTTTCAGATCTAGATATGGGCTTTGGGAGTTCCTTGTTATGCCATTTGGAGCAACCAATGTGCCAGCTATATTTATGGACCTCATGAATCGTATCTTCATGCCGTATTTGGATCAGTTCGTGATTGTGTTCATAGACGACATCCTGGTCTATAGTAAGAGTGAAGCGAAGCATGAGCAGCATCTCAGAGTTGTCCTCTAGATTCTCAGAGAGTACCAGTTTTACGCGAAGTTCAGTAAGTGCAAATTCTGGCTCGATCGCATTTTATACTTGGGTCATATCATCACTAGAGGAGGAGTAGAAGTAGATCCCCAGAAGATCATGGCTATTGAGACGTGGCCCGGACCCAACGCAGTCACAGAAGTTCACAATTTTCTTGGCTTAGCCGGCTACTACCGACGATTTGTTTCAGATTTTGCTCGGATTTCAGCACCTATGACCCAGTTGACCCGCAAGGATGTGCAGTTTGCTTGGACATCAGAATGTCAGGATTCTTTTGAAAAGTTGAAGTGAGGCTTGATGACGGCATCCATTCGCACGCTTCCAGATGGGACCGAGGGATTCTCAGTGTATTGTGATGCTTCAGGCAGAGATTTGGGATGTATTTTGATACAGCATGGGAAGGTAATAGCTTATACGTCATGTCAACTTCGTGATCATGAGAGGAATTACCCAACCCATGACTTGGAGCTAGCAGCAGTAGTGTTTACACTTAAGCTTTGGAGACACTACTTGTATGGAGATAGAGTAGAGATTTTTACCGACCACAAGAGCCTGAATATGTGTTCACTCAGAAGGATCTTAACATGCGTCAGAGGAGATGGCTAGAGCTACTTGTGGATTATGACATCAACCTGCAGTATCATCCTGGAAAGGCCAACGTCGTTGCAGATGCATTGAGCAAAAGAGCCGGAGTTTATTTTCTAATAGCGCAACCAGAGTTGTTAGCAGACCTTCAGAAGATGGGTATAGAAGTTGTCCTTCCTACCAATGTGGCGTTGATAGCCAGTATACAAGTTCAGTCCACTATAGTCGAGAGGATCCGAATGGCGCAGCCAACAGATTCTAAGCTTCAGCGACTCAGAGCAGAGTGTGAGGCAGGGCGACGGCCAGAGTTATGCATTCATGAAGATGGTACACTTCGACAGGGTAAGCGTCCTCATGTACCCAGTGGAGATATCAGACATGAGATTATGGCAGAAGCTCACAGTTCGCAGTATTCTATTCTCCCAGTAGCACGAAGATGTATCGTGATATCCGACAATATTTTTGGTGGAATGGCATGAAGAGGAAGATAGCCCGATTTGTCTCTCGGTGTTTGGTTTGCCAACAAGTTAAGGCGCTGAACATCAGAGACCGGCTGGACTTCTTCAGCCCTTGTCGATTCCAGAATGGAAATAGGAGCATATTACCATGGATTTCGTGACTGGATTACCTAGGTCCCCGGTCGGTAGAGATGCTATTTGGGTCATAGTAGACAGGCTCACTAAGGTGGCTCACTTTCTCCCGTTCAGAGTTGGTCAGTCGACGGCTCAGCTAGCAGAGATGTACCTCAGGCAGATCATCAGATTTCATGGTGTACCAGTCAGTATCACCTCAGACAGAGATTCAAGATTTACGTCGCACTTTTGGCGCAGTCTGCAAGAGAGTTTGGGAACTCGTCTCAAGTTCAGTTCAGCTTATCATCCGCAGACTGATGGTCAGTCAGACGCACGATCCAGACCCTTGAAGATAAGTTACGGTCATGTACACTCGACTTCGGTGGTTCGTGGGAAGATCACTTGCACCTGGTGGAGTTCTCGTACAACAACAGTTTCCAAGCCAGTATCCAGATGGCACCGTTCGAGGCACTGTATGGTAGGAAGTGCAGATCCCCGCTAGCATGGGATGATATTGGAGAAAGGCAGATGCTCGGTCCAAAAATAATTACTCAGACAGTTGTGGTGGTCAGAAAAGTCAGGGATCATCTTCGAGTTGTGCAAGATCGCCAGCGTCATTGGACCGATTCTCATCGGCGTCCCCTTGAATTTTCTGTCGGCGACCATGTATTCCTTAGGATCTCGCCTACCCGTGGCATCATTCATTTCGGCGTACGGGGAAAGCTTAGTCCTAGGTATATAGGGCCGTTCGACATTCTGGAGCGAGTGGGAGATGTGTCCTATCATCTCGCTCTCCCGCCGTCGTTACGTGAGGTGCATGATGTATTCCATGTATCCCAATTACGACGGTATATCCCGGATCCGAGTCATGTCCTAGATCATTCGGAATTGGTTGTTGGTACCAACCTTTCTTATGAGGAGAGACCTGTATCCATATTGGACCGAAGAGAGAAGATACTCAAGAACAAGACTATCAAGTTAATCCATGTTGCTTGGGGTCATCACTCTTTGGGTGAGTCAACATGGGAGCGTGAGGATGATATCCGATCGCAATATTCCGACCTGTTTGACTCGTAAGGTATAATGTCTTTCTTATGCCTTATGCTCTAAATTCCTTGCTTGAATGGATGATTGCATGGTGGACTGCTTAGTATAGCTTGTCCTTGCCTCTTTAGCCTCTTAATTAAATTTTGAGGACGGAATTCTTTTAAGGTGGGTAGAGTTGTAGCGCTTGTAGTTTGTATTACGAATTTTGGTTATATGTGTACGTTTTTTGACTCATAATTACATGTCTCATTGCGTAGTTTATTTTGGCATTTCATTTGCTTGGTTCGGTTCAGTTTGTTTGGTTCAGCTCGGTTTGGTTTTGCATGTGGACCAACCCCACCTACCACCCACTCTCTTCCTTTATAAGCCACCTAACCACTATCTCTCTTCCATTAATTCTCATAACTCTTCTTCTTTCTCACCATTACTCTCCACCTACCCTGAGAAAGAGAGAGAGAGGCTTAGGCAAGTGCATCTTGCTTCACGAAGGAACTCTATTTTTATCGTTCCAATGTCTTCCTCACGAGAGTCTAAGACACTTTAGTACTTAGCATTTTTAATTTTCATGACTCATTTTGTGTAGATCTAAGCTTATTCTATTTTCGGATTTCTTGGGTTTTGATTTATTAAACCTTGTTATTTTTAAGTTTTCAGTGTTCCAGGTTGTAGAAAATTTCGTTCTACCATATTTTGACCTATGGAAGTCCGAGTTCTGACCATAGATGATGGATTTATGGGACATGGAAGAGATGGCTTTCATGGTTCTTCTTCTCGGAAAAGTAGAGAAGAAGAATAGTGCTTGACCGTATAACTTTTCATGCGGCTAGATCCCCTGTGGCTCCTCTTTGGCCGCATAGTCATCCGAGCCGTATTACCTTTCCCGACTCAGTCGTATGTCCCTGCCGCATGAGCCCGCCACCCTTAGCCGCATGAGCCTCTAACCCCTGGACCCTTTCATGCGCCCTTTTTCCCCCGGCCGCATGAGCCTGCTCTCCCTCCCGAGTCGCATGCCCCTGTCCCCTGAGCCGCATGACTCCCCCCACAGTCCTTGCACCCTTTTTTCTATTTAGTTGTTACATTATGCTTATACCATTGTTAATTCTGATTATGTATCATGACATGGCAGTGGCCCGTTGTGGCACACTCATGACAAGTATGATTGACAAGTAACATGATATGATAGTAGCCCATCATGGTGCACTCTTGATAAGTAAGCCTGACATGATATATCTCGATATGCTGTTGCGACGGCTAGCATGACTTGACAAGAAGGAATGACCTGGACACCGTAGGCGATTGTGTTTGTACAAATGAACCAGTATTGTCTTGCATCATGTCTAGGGAAGGGACCCCTGAGTACCACGGTCAGGGGTACCGACTGAAAATGGCTAAGGCTAATAACTAGAATAATCCAGTAGTCATGCGAGATTTTCCCAGTTACAAGCGATCCCGTTATCCCGGCCACCATTGTTGGACTTGTAGCCTGCCGACGAGTAAGGCACATGTCTAGATTTACTGATATATGGAAAAGAACGAGGCATTGCTTAATGAATCCAAGTCGCCTGGATAACCTGGATTAGCTGCAGGACTTGTGGCAGGAGGAACATCTCACTGCATATTGCTAGAGTTAATATAGAAAGACGTAGTCATTGATTGGCCGTGAACGATTGGATGAAGTCCGATCCGGTCTCATATGGTGTAGGTTCAGTGCAAGAAGGTTTCAAGTATAATCGCGTGATTGTCACCTTCAATAATAATGATCAGGGGCTAAGTTCTGTTCAGACGAAGGGTTACAACCCCGGTCCTTGTTTGGTTTATGGGTTGTAATCTGGCTCCCGGAGCGGTTATGTGTCCTCTCTTCGTTTATTATCTTATTGCACCCTACGTCATGCTCGTCATGTTTTACTTTACCAATAAGAATTAGAGACGGAGTTCTATTTAGGTGAAGGTTTACAACCCCGGTCCTTGTTTGGTTTAAGGGTTGTGACCTGGCTACCTGAATGGTTCCTCCGTACTCAAATTCGATTGTTGTTGTTTCTTTTATTATCAGGCTCTTTCTTAATTACTTTTAATATTTATTACTAACATGCTGGTTTTAGTTCTTAAGGAAGCCCCTTTGTGGCACTTGCTTTTTCTGGGATCTGACCCAGCTGGTTTTGTATGATCAGATTTCGGAGCAGCTCCAGACGATCTACCGGCCTTCCAGCCCGATGGTGACCACCAGGCGTAATCCGGGCAACGAGTGGGTTTTATCTTTGGCTCTCACACTCTATTATAAAATATTCTTTTTGGGCATTTAGCCGGCGAGCACGTGTTAGCTCGTATTGCACTTTACTTATTGTCTGCCTACGAGCTGTAACATGATTGACGAATCCTAGGATTGATCATGTATGAGTAAAACTCTTGCTAGTCTTCATAATTTGTACGACTAGATTCATGATCATCCAAATATGTAATGTATGGGACGCCTTACTATTGTATATTTGATGCTCTAACATCTTGTAATTGCTATTCCTTGCATGAGATTGAGACAATAGGTATGTTCATAACCATAAGAGATTGATGGCTTGTAGTTAAACCTTCATGTATCTAGACAGCCGTGACCGTATAGCGAAGTGGATTATATTTCAAAATACGTAGCTGGCTATGTATGCCCCTGCTTTCCAGTATTCTGGTTCTGGGGCGTTACATATGGCGAGGACGAGTGTCCTACCTACTATGGTCCTCATGACGTAGTGGGCATAAACCGGGAGAACCTTGTCCAGCAGGGGTTAGTTCCAGCCGTTGAGGCATTAGTGGTAGCTTAGCTAGTTTAGTTTAGTACAGGACTTTTGTCTCCATATTACATTTGGCTTAGTATTATTTTAGTATTTGTATTTGAGATTGTTGACTCTGAGACTTTAGACTTGTATTATTCTGTATTAGATTTTCAGGATGATATTTTCATATCTTGTTGTCTTTATCTTTCAGTATCATCTATCCTTCTTAGAGTTTGTGATTGAGTATATTATATTGTCATTGCTTGTCCTCCGTTCGGAGTTGACTATTTCTCGACAGGTTTTGATATTATAAATGTTGTTAGATAGTAGACCTAGACAGCGTTCTACGTCGTTTCTGTGACGTAGGCTGTCACGTTGTCACGCACTCGTGCCTTCACTCCGGGTGGTGCATGTGGAGACCCAGTTGAATTCAGTCCTGTCTATAGCACAAAAGAGAGCATTAATAGCCCTAGCAACTAGACTTTCCTGTTTTTCTCCTGATCAGTATACTTGTCATGGGGTTTCTCGACGAGACTCCCCTCAACAGTTATTCTTGGAGGTTTCTTGTAGCCATCAGTGACTATAGTCCACAGGTCAAAGTCTAGAGACTTAAGATAAAAACTCATCCTAGTCTTCCAATATGTGTAGTTGATTTCATCAAATAGGGGTGGCCTATTTGTGGATTGACCCTCACCATAGTTGGTAAAGATGGGTTGTGTGGTTGCCATGGATCATGTCATGACCCGCACCCTAGAGTAAGGGCACGAGAAGTGGGTACGTCCAGCCTACGTCGCAGTGTCGACGGTAGAACGCTGTCCTAGGTCAATCATCTAACAATATAAAGTACCTGTACAGTTTATACTCTCCGAATGGAGGTGACAAACAGAATACAATCTCAATCACATCTAGGTAGAAGAATGACAGATAGATAGATAGATAGACAGATGGTAACTCAAGAGAACAGTACAATAGATGAAATAAGTCCAAGTGTCTAGGATAACATAACATCAGAATGTCAACTCATAATACAATAAGTCTAAGAGTCTATATATCTCAACATCTCAAAATACAACTCAGACGTGAGACAAAAAGATAATATAGAAAAGACTGTCTAGCTAAGCTAGCCTAGACTACTGGGGCAACATCCTCAGCTGCAGGTGGATCCTGCTGAGGGTCCACAACATAAGTATCATCTAGTCCTGCTCCATAATAGGTAGACACCAGGGCCTCATCCTCATCCTCTGTAATATTTTCAACAGGTCCAGTCAGGACAGGAACGAGCACAATACATCTCACGCAGTGCATAGTATGATAGGAAATATAAAGCATGCAATAGAGTAAAATACAGGAACTGCTGAAGGAAGATACATGTAGTAAAAGAGATAGCTGTAAAGGAAATATCTACTGTATATAGAGAAATGTAAGTAGCTAGTGATGTAAAGTACAAGATAGGCATGTGAATGGCTAGAATTTATACATGATTACACTACAGAGTTTGCACATGATTACACTACTTTAGAATTATTCACATGTCCACTTCTACTCTCCCGTTTCCCCAATCAATACACAAGGATCCATTCATGTTACGTTAAGATTCGTGATAAGCCCATAACTGGGTGATACGTGAGTGATTCATGAAGATTCATGAAGGCTCGGTGATCATGAGAGTACATGAGTCACTAGCTGATACATGAAGATACATGATAATAGAAGCATGAGATACATGATGTAAGTGAAACACACGTGACAAAAGTATCTGATGCTCTCGAGGGGGATAACATCTAATGAAAAGATCCATATAGTACCAATCTATGATAACAATCGTGTCAGCATCAAGTAAAGTAATCTAGAGCAAGAATATAAATCCTAGCAAGTATAAAACGGTCAGAGAATGTACTCGCCTGATAACTGAATGTCTGAAGAGGATATACTGCCTGAGGAGAGGTGTATGGCTCCTAATCAGAGCAATACAAGTCACAATGTATCCACAATGGTAAAAATAGAGTACACAATGCATACTACATGATTCTAGGTCAATCTGGTCAAAAGTCAACTCTTGGTCAACTCTAATAGTCAAACTAGGTCACATGAAGTCATACTAGGTCACAAAAAATCAAACTAAGTCAAATAAAGTCAAACAAGGCCAAATAAGTCAAGGTTAGTCAAATCTAGGTTAAAGTCAACTCTTGGTCAACATTCTAGTCAATCTC
>JANAVB010044364.1:0-21757 GCA_029216955.1 Iris pallida
ATATATATATATATATATATATATATATTATCATATTTGAAAGAGGTAAATGTGGCGAAACGCTCCACCGGGAATCAATCTCCTGACCACTCGGGCCGCATGCATCTCCTTAACCACTAGACTAGAGGTCATTTGCTATATATATATATATATATATATATATATATATATATATAATATATATATAGATATATATATATCTATAATATATATAAGGGATCTGCAGCTGTAAGTTCTAAACTTGTCCTCTCTTTGTTTTTTTAGCATTTGAATTTGAAACCAATGAGAATTGTTGACTAATGTAAGTTTTGGTCAAGCATGGCTCTGTTTTCATGGGTCATTCAATGTGTTGTAGTTGATGTGGTAACATGGCAGGAAATTTTTACCAACAATTTTTTTTTCTTGGGAAAGTTCTTACTTGGTCATTTGATCTCACATTCAAGAAAATAATTTCTTGATCTGATCACTAATGCATTGATCTTCATGCTTGCTCATGCTTTTCCTTGTCTGCCCATTTGGGACTAGTTGGTTCTGCGGTGGTCTGGTTCATTGGTCAACTGGTCTACATATAAATATTTGTCATGACTGCTGGCTAATTATGGTTCAATTATGTTTATTGTCTTCTTCCCTCTTTGCAGTCATGCATGACTTGCGTCTTATTCATACTGATTTGAAGCCTGAGAATATTCTTTTTGTTTCACCGGAGTGTATAGAAGTATCCGACTACAAGGTATCTTGGCAGAATGAGCTATTTTCATGTATTCTGATTTTGCGCATGTTTATCTACTGCAACTCCAGTTACATCAATTTTGAATCATTTTATTCATTTATGAATATGCATGCTGGTTGGTTTATCTTGTGTTCTAATGAATAGAACTGTTTCATATTCTCTTGGATCTTTGTATGCGACTTCTCGTGTCTTAAGGTATACTGTTATTGATTGCTTACCTTCCTCTCATTTGTGAAGGTTGGTTCCTTTCCAATGAGGTTGCCCAAATCAAGTGACATTAAGGTAATAGACTTTGGCAGTACAACCAATGATAAAGAAGGCCACAGTTACATTGTGTCAACAAGGCATTATCGGGCCCCTGAGGTTATTTTGGGTAGGGAGCTTACTCTTTTTTTTTCTCTCTTTGGAGCCTGTTTAGTGAATTAACGGTTCATCTTGCAATCAGGTCTTGGCTGGAGTTATCCCTGGGATATATGGAGTGTTGTCGGTTGCATACTTGTAGAGCTTCGGTAGGTATTTTTTTTTACCCATAACAGGTCACATGTACAAATTTATGAGTCCTCTACTAACATTCAGTTTTGAACTCCAGGAGGAGGCATTATTTCAGACCCATGAGAATTTAGAGCATTTAGCCATGATGGAGAGGGTATTGGGGCCCTTGCCCCAGCATATGCTGAGGAGAGCAAAGTAAGTTTTAATTGATTTATCTTTTACTTTCTTACTCCACCCCACCAGTATGTTATTTTCTTTTTGGGTTATTTCTGCTCTTGACTGTTGATGATGCTGATAGTTCTCCTCTACCAAACACACACACACACGCACACACACACACACACACATATATATTTATTTTAATTTTGTTCTTTTACTTTTTTTCAGTCGTCAAGCTGAAAAGTATGTTAGAAAAGGTCGATTGCACTGGCCTGAGGGCGCATCATCAAGAGACAGCATTAAAGCAGTTTCAAAACTTCTTCGACTTCAGGTGAATAGTAGTATAATTAGTTTTCACTCTGATGCTGGATTTGATTGCTTTATCTGATATATATGAGCATATTCAATAGTAAGGGTGTCTACATGTAGCAGAGGGTTTGTGCTATTTTGAACTAGCATGATTTTTTATTTCAAGAATTGCCTATCGTAATCAGCTGGTAAAACAATTATTCCTTGAGTTGATTTTCATTTCCTCTGACTCGGTGTGTTCTAATTCACACTGTACCATTTAATTATGCTATTCCTTAAGGCCAATTCATATTCAATGTTAGTTTCCTTCCCATATGATTATGAATGCTGGTGCAGGTGTACAAATTCAAAAATCTATTGTCATTAATTATTTGACATTTCACCAGTGTAAGTGCACTATTTCTCGTCTATGTAGATGTATTTTAAAAGATAGCCAATGTAGAAAGTAGGTGGTTGTGCCAAACTCCAGAGGTTTAAGAAAGTGGCACCTGTGCATCCATATATACTAATTATGCCGTATGTAAATGTAATTTTGTAACACTAATAAGATAATAACAAAAAGTAGGAGCTTCTTCAATTTCATCAAAATCAAAGTAGTAGGTTTAAACGTAACAGGCTGTGTGAAACCATACAATTATAGTTACTTGATGTTTATTCTTGCTACTTCCTTTAATGTCCATAATATTTCTCAAAACATTAGCAAGAAATGTTGTATTATTATATCTTTCGTGTTGACCTTAATAAGGTTATGATAGTCTCTCTTGCATAACTTCAATAGTAAACACATACAGTGTTCTTAATTGCAAGGTCTCTTTACAGGTTGTCCCACATTGCTCGCAGGCTCCAGAACTATAGGAAATGGCCCAAGATCGAAAGAGAAATTATTAATTCATGCACTTTTTGACCAAAAAAAGGTATTGAAATAGTTTGTCCTTTTTGCCACCCTTATCCCCATTTTTTTCTTCTTTGGTATTTGGATTTATACATGGACCAATGTTCAATGTTATAAGATAGCAATACCTTTTTGCCTTAATAACTTGTTAGTGGAATTGGACTCCACATATAATGTGTTTTGGTCCAAATTAAATAATTTATTGTTTGATTCTACACAAAGTTACACATATTTGGCATTCAAACACCATGTCAGCAAGTGATGGGCGCTTTCTTTCTACATCATTTGGACAACATTAATCATAAAGTCACTATTTTTTTACTCCATATACCTACTAGAGGAGAAGTTAAATTTTTTTCCTTCATTACAATGGTATTGCTTACATCTCATTTGTTGTAGTGAGAGTTACCGTAGGAATGTATAACACTGGGCTACTAAGAAATATCACTGGAAATACTTAAAATTATGCCTAAATGTATAAAATATAATTTTTAAATTTTAATAATTATTTGTTTTCCGATACCAAAAAAATCTGGTACTCCGATCCGAAACCGCCGTACTACCGATACTACCGATACTGCCGATACTCATAGGAATGGTCCGATACCGATTCCGATATCGATACTGTAAACCTTGGGCGGAATAAGCCTATGCCTAATGTCATTTGTTCCTTAGTAGTGGTGCATGTTGTAGCTTGATAGTATTTGGACGAGTACATTGAATTTATTCTATTTGCACCTGTAGTTGTCTAATGGCTGAGCATGCTGAGAGTATCTTTGAGTGAGATCGGAAACCTTCTTAGCCACTGCATACAGTAAAACCTTCTTGCACTTTACTTCATGTATTACACTGCTTTATATAACACTACTGTCCCTGCAACTTCACATTTAACACACTGCATGCCTCCTTAGCCACTGAACATATTGTATTCGCTATTGCGTATTTAGTTCATTTTATGGTGTCAAATATTTTTATCTTATTTTTTATATCATAATGTGTTTTCTTCTCAATTTTGTGTAGGTTGGCGTATATGTTTTTGATGGTTGTGGATAGCTGCTAGAAGGAAAGAGGCGATCGACCTGTTTTTGGGCCTACAGATATTTGTAAATGGAATGGTTTATTTTGGACTACAGATACTTTGTAAATAGAATGGTTTATTTTGGCATACAACTACTTTTTCTACATCTTAAATGTTTTAATGACTACTACTTTTTGTACATCTTGAATGTTCTAATGAAATATTTCGTATTTTGGCAAATCTTTACTATATCTTGATTGATCGAAATGTAAGTTGCGATTGAAATTGTTTGCGATTATTGTTATTTATATGTGATACAAACAGGTTATGAAATATGAAATTTTGTAGCAGATATGAAATAATATGAAATTCTGTAGCAGGTTTATAGCACTCAAAATGTCTAAATTGTTGCTACCACGATAGCATATGATGAACGCTATAATAAATCAAACCATTCATCAAACGCTATAAATCATCCACAGCATTCATAAAATGCTATAAATAATCCACAGCATTCATAAACACTATAAGTAATCCACAGCACTCACGAACGCTATAAACTATCTACAGCGTTCTAGAATGCTATAAAGTATTTACAGCATTCATAAACGCTATAAACCATCAACAGCATACACGAACGCTATAAACCTTCTACAGCATTCATGAACGCTATAACATTATAGCGTTCATATGTCTGGACATACTATAGCGTGGGCGATCATAGCAGACAGAATATACTATAGAAGGCTTTCTATAGCGTTCTGCGCATGGTATTGTAGGCCATATTTGTTGTAGTGACATATTGAAAATTATAGCTCAAATCACGTAAATGATTATGTTTCCTTGTTTCGTGTTTTAGTTGCCTTTATAGTTCATGATTAATTATCTTCCTCTATTGTCTATGCCTTGTTTTACAGTTTATATATTTCATCATGTATGCAATGACTATTCAATATTTTTATAGTTGTTATCATATATTTGGAATTGTATACTTGAATTATACTCGTTCTATTCCTGGCTGGAAATCATTTTTTATTTAATCGTCTCCTGCACTATGCTTTGGATCATTGTGAAAGACATGGGTATATGCTGAGGTCAACATTAGAAGACTAGTTAGACAGATGAGTTGATCATATAGTTTATTTAGTTACTTTCAATTGTGTGAGTCAATGTATTTTCTTTAAATATAAAACTTGTGAATATTAGAATTGATTTAGTTATTGTGAATGAGCAAATAAAGAAATTATTAATGAGCAAAATTGTCACTTGTTCATTAAGGTCTAAACAACATACTACGTCGATGCTACAACGTAGGCTAGACTTGTCCACGTATTCGCATCCTAAAAAGTGGGTACGGGTCATGACAAGGACATACCCTGAGTGCTTTACAAATGCCTACTAGGATACTAGTCTTACGGATAGAAGATCTATATCTGGCTATTTAGTATTTATTGGCGAAAGTTTAGTATCATGGAATAGCAAGAAGCCAAATGTGGTCCCACGATCGAGTTCAGAAGTGGAATACCGAGCTATTGCTCATGGCATAACAAAGGTATTATATCTACATCATCTTCTACAGGAGTTGGGAGAAGAAGCAGGATCTAAAGCAGCAGATATGTGGTGTAATAACCAGTCTTTTATCCATATTGCTACAAATCATGTATTACATGAAAGGACAAAGCACATTCAGATTGACATCCATTTCATCTGTGATGAGTATCAAAATGGATGATAAAATCAGATAGCTGATATCTTTATAAAGTCTCTTTTAGGTCCTTCAGTTCAGCATTTTTGTAACAAGTTGGACATGATTGACATATATGCTTCAACTTGAGGAAGAGTGTTGAATATTAGTTATGAGTTATATTGTTGTCCTACAATTGTAACCCCTTGTAAATGACTTACAATATTTTTCTAGAGTTGATAAAAAAGTTTCCAGATTTTTTAGAATTTATAAACAATTCCTGAATTTTTGGAATGCCAAATTATTCTGTTTTCAAAAATTGATTGGTCATGGTTATTTAGTCATATTTAGTTAGGACTAATTGATAATTAGTTTATTAGCCATGGCTAGATAAGCTATGGATATCCCTAGAACCTTCCTCTACCATCACATTTTCTTCCATGCCCCTTTTTATTTACAAATTACATGTGGAGTGCCCATGGCACATGCTTTCTCCAAGCTCTTCCGACGATATATAATGGATTATAATTTCTCACACCAAATTATTACAAATTGATCACAAAAATTCCTAGTCCGCTGCCTAGCCTAGCCAACATCCTCTGTCGGCTGACCACCACCCGACGATCAACCAGCTCTGTCTCGACCAGCAGCCTGCCCTCACCTCCTCTACCATTACAGTTCCCAGCCACCATAAACAGCCCGACTTTATGCCATCACCTCTGTCACCACCATCTCCACCAATGTTATCACGACCAGTACCCAGAATTTGGGCATGAATCATGGACACGCCCAGCCTACATCGTAGTGTCGATAGTAAAATGCCGTATAATCACAATATGATGAATAATAACACATAACCAATCCAATACTCAATCATAGCTCTAGATAGATAAAATAGAGAAAAAAATAAAAAAATATAAAATAGATAAACTCTAAACTACATGTTCATCAATTCACCTATCAAATGTCAACTAAAATATGGAGACAAATCCGGCCTCTAACTAAGCAAGGCTGCTGGTTCAGGTGCTACAACCTCCTCCTATGACGTAAGGTTAGGCTCAGCTATATTTCCCATATACATGGACCATAGTGCATAGGGCATTCGTCCTTATTGTACCCACCTAAAATGTTTACCCAGTTTGGATGGAACGAGTATAATTTATTAAGTACAGTTCCAAGTATATGATAATGTTATAAAACGTAGGTTAGTCATAAAATACATGATAAAAGGAACAAATACAACATGGTAATATAATGAACAATAGACATAAAATCATAAAAAACATGGAAAGAGTGAAACAAGAAAAACGTAGCTATCTAAGTGTGTTGAAGTACTCTTTTCGATATATGATCGGCTGGGACACTACACCACATGGTCTACATAGGATTTGCATCCTCATGATCAAAATAGCAAGAAAAATAAATAAAGTAAAGCATGGTCTACTGGTCTGATCACACATCTACTCGATACTTCTCCGCCCTGACATGAGATGTAAGAAAGATGACAAGATATGAAAAGAAATCCATCATGTGCAACCCATTGTAACGAGCGTGTCAGATATCATACAACTAACAATAAGATATAGTAATTAACAATATTGGAAACAAACAATAAATGTACTCGCCTGGTGTCCTAAGCTGATAAAACGGGTCTGGTGCTAACTCCGAGTCCAAGTAACCTATTTCTTTAATTTGATAATGTCAATAAGTGATTTGGGACAAAAAGCTATCTACTGGGTCTCTAAGTCCACATCCCAATCATATGGGTTGATTTTAAGTGGTTGGTACTAGTTTTACTCATTACCTATTGGTAGGCTACCCTATCCTAAGAATTATGGAGTTAATAGGTGTAATGGAACCAAAATGAAACTAGCTTAGATTTTATTAGGTTTCTTTGTCTATCTCTATGGCAATGTGTCTATTATTTAGTACTGTACCTATTTAGGTTCACAATTACCTAATAATATGTATATACCTAGTTTTTATAGATATGAACTATCATGGGTATCGTATTATAAATTTATATCCATACCAAAGTAACTATTTTGTAATTCTTTCTACTTATGCCTATCGTTTACCAATATGCAAACTCTACCCTTCCTTATAACCCTAAGACATGGAATACCTAATGATACTTATATGGCAATCCCACAGATACAATCTTCCTCTTCACTGCTTTGCACTTGTAGTTTAGATACTAACACCCTAATTGGTACACCCACCATACTGACTAATTAATCCTCCATGTCCATATACAAATGTATATCTTATTTGATTAAACTCCTATCCATACAAATGGTGCTTTGCAACCTACTTGATGCTACTTACTACACTGTTACACACTTGACCATCCACTAGAATCCATCTTCTCTTGCTTTTATATTGCCTACTGTAGTTAATCAGTTACATGTTTGTAGTTTGTAAACTGCTGCTATATCCTGTAGTTTCTGTAAGCAGAGCCCACTCTTACATCTAACTAATACCACGAACCCATGTTCTTCTTTTCCTTTGTACCCCTGTCCATGATATGGTACAGCTACTACCGATATGCAATCACACCTACCTCCTGCACACGCAAGTCTGCCCCAATATGCTACACATTACTACCTATATTAATCCTCTAAAATATGATACACTCTTTTGTATTTCTAGGTACATTTGTTCCCTACTTTCTATAGTCCTATATGCTAAATTTTATCCCTGTGCACCTAGCAAAAGGGTGGTACTCACCAGTCCAGCTGTAGATTCTCGAGTTTCCTATAGGTGCCTACATAGAACTACCATTCTTCCCCTAGAACTAAGCTTGTTGTATAAACCCCCACCTTTTTTGGCATCTACAGACCTAACAAACCCACTGCCCTCTAGAACTGACACACATGGACACTTGCTTTCCCCATAGTCTACTGCACCTATTTACTTTCTATACACGAGCTCGTATTTACTTATCCCCATTTATTAGATTGAACTTGTGTATCCCTCAATACGATTTATTACAGGGTAGCCAAGTATCTCCTGATACTCTCTTTTCTCGGATACACAAGATCCTGTATCAGCCTCTAATAAACTGGCCAAAACACAAAGGATTTTTCCCCCTGTTCCTACAGAAACTTTCTGACACTGCCTAAGGCAGAGTACCCAGGCTGTATAGTTGTGCTCCAAGAATATTGCTGATTCTACACGACTCCTGCACATGTACTCCCTTATGTTACTATGCATGAATCACATAATCCTAGTTCACACACCCAATCTACATCTAAGGCTTGGTATCCCAGTGATACACTGATACACAAATTGGGCATTTCCTAGGATACCCTTACTGTCATCTCCCCTACTATTGTTAATGCAACTGCTCTCTTGCATTTGTACCCCTGTCATCAACTCGCATCTAGATACCTACACATACATCTAGTCTTCTCATGGACACACGCATAGATTTTTACCCACAGGTTTATCAATCCTATTTCCAAACTCCACCCATAAGAAACACAACCAAGCATATATAGGCTCTACATAGAACACACATAAACTCAATGTTTAGACCACATTGCAGGACCTACTATCCAAACCAGAGTCTATTGCTGCACATGGTTATGCAATTTAGTTTCTGCACTTATGTTGCAACTACAACTGTTGCATCCACCTAATGCTGCTATTATTGCCTTAATTGGGAGCAGCTATCATTCAATAGCAGACCATGGTTATGTTCAACTACTACTATATGCAGTCTCCTAGACAATTCCTTACTGAACTTTGTATCACCAACCCACATCTGGATATACCATACCTATATACAATACCTGATCTAGACTGATACCAATCCCACACACCCACCTGAACCTGTCACTTATCCCCTGCCAAATATATCCCTTAAACACCATGAACATTACATACGGATATGCAAAGTCCAGTCTAACATTGATATCCACATTTTCCCTATTACTGCTGTGGACATACAAAAAAGAAGAAAAAAGATGTCTTTTCTTTATTGGCATAAGGCACCATAAATCGAGTACGCTTGAGAGATCCTGCGCTGAAAATCCCCGAGTACAAAAAGGAATTATGGGGAATGAGATGATGGAGAGCGGCAATTGCTCCTTTACTCCATCGATACTTCGATTACAAAAGTGGGAGAAAACCTAAGAAAATTGCTAACTCTCGGCTCACTGGCAAGAAGTGCAGCAATTTGCCTCTTGAAAATGCTCTTTGTTCTGTCGTTTGAAGAGGGATGAGGCCCCCCTTTTATAGTCATTCTTGAGCTGGAATGACGTTATGCGCCCACATGAGGAAGCACGCTGGTTTTTATGTGGGCGCATAGTCCTGCTTTGGGCGCATATGATGTAGGCGTATACGGGCTGTGAGATCGTGGGTTGGTCATGGTATTGATGTGGCAGCATGCTTCGGTGCACGACTACTTATGGAGACTGACATGGTCGTGCGTTTCGGTGCACGTTTTGATCATGGCTTTGACTGAGTCAGGCTTGGGCACATAGCCATGTCTCAAGCTATGCTCCCTCCTTTCGGGGGAGCTAGTATTGGGCCATGAAGCTTCACTGACTGGGCGCATGGAGCTACACTGACTGGGCATATAAAGCTTCACTGACTGGGTGCATGGAGCTATACTGACTGGGCGCGTGGAGCTTCACTGACTGGGCACATGGAGCTTTACTGGCTTGGGCGCATGGGGCTTCACTGGCTTGGGCGCATGGGGCTTCACTGGCTTGGGCGCATGGGGCTTCATTTGCTAAAAAAATTTCATGCTTCTATAAGACCCCCTTCAAAGTTTTCGATACTTGAAAGAAGCATGAATCGTCTTCTCGTGATGCAATGGGCGCATAGCACGGCTCTCTCCTTGGGCGCATAGTATTTGGCCATCCTGTCAGGGATATACAACTGTTGAGATCTTCCTCGAAATCCAAACTGACAGATTCATCGGAGCAGAATTTGAAGTGGTCCATCCTACATACGTCGTCCACGTCAGCAAGGGACAGTCGCATAGTGTACAAGAAGCCGATTCTTCACGTGGGCGCATAGGCCATTTAGGCGCATCCAACGCCATGGACGCATAGGCGCATATAGCAAGTGGGCACATAGGAAGTGGCCCGTGCCTATAATAGGCCCTGAAGGAGAGAGAAAGCTCATTATTCCTTTCTCTTTGAATTTTTCAGAAAACTCTTCGTCTTCTTTCTTTGAGAACCATGTCTCCCAAGGTCGCCAAGAGATCCGCGAAGGGCAAGGGGCTGCGTTGAGTGGCTCTCTTCCTAGGGCAGCATCCTCGGCAGTCCAGGACCCGATTCTGGGTGAAGGTATGCTTCAAAAAATAAAGTCTCGAGCATTAATTTGCGACGCTCGGATTTCTATTCTACCTGGGCGCTTGCGTCTAAGGTAACATACATCTGTGAGCATCACTATGCGCCCACAGAAGTCATGCGCCAATATTGTGGTGTGCTATACGCCCACATGTTGCCATATTAGGCGCCCTCCGACTGTGGCATATTTATGCGCCCATACACTGTTCGTGTGTTATGCGCCCGCATGTCTTGTTTTGGGCGCATATCCCTTTGGGCGCATAGAAGCCCTTCAGAATTTAGTTTTTCCTGCAGTTTTCTGAGTCTGACTGTCTTTCTGCCCTTGCTTTTTGTAGCATCCATACCGAAGGATGAGACCTTTACGACGAAGGAGATGTTGTCTTCTTTCATCAAACTAGAGTCACCGTTCGTTAAGGAGGAGGTGATACCAAAAATTCAGGTAAAAGAAGGGTTGGCGCTCATCGGGGAAGAAATTACTCCCAAGATTGAAGCTGCTGTAAAGAAGGAGCCCAAGTCTGAGGGTAGTAGCACTGAGAGTTCTGACCCACCTGTCCCGGCCGAGGACTTTAATCAAATAGATCCTTCATATGCAAATGGTTGAGGGAATGGTATATGCCTCGACACAGCTAGGAACCGCGGGTTTCATAAATGTCCGTATTTTGCCTTGGTATTTTTGTCTGTCTTTAGCTTTGTGTTTCACCTCTTTTTGGACATCAAATGTAATCCACTACTTCTTGCTCAGATGAAAAGATGGAGAACCTTTTGTTTTGCTCATGAGATGTAGTCCTGTGAATGTAACTGATTTTGAATAAACAGAATACATTAGCTCCATTCTTTGTTTGTGGTATCTGTGGTGCTTGTATTAGAGATCCAAATACCACATTTGGGTAAAAGGTATCCCACTGGGAACCCCCCTCTCTCCTTCTTTTTTTTGTTTGGACCTTTTGTCCTTTTGTGCATACGAAAATACGAGCAAATAGATTGGAATGATACTTTCGTGGACCTATTACCCTTTGGCACACCGGCGGTGCAGGTAATAGATTTGAAATAAAACCTAACAGAGGTAACATGGTCGTGATAGGTTTTGTGATCTTGGCGCCGTGCCTTTCATCTCGGGTTGGGTACAGGTGTCAAGTTGGAAGACTATCGATATCAGAGGTAATATGGACGTGACACATGATAATCAAGAGTAGTTTTTGGTAGAATGGATATTCTTGTCAAGTTTGGCTTCTTGTCAGGTATCCCTTCCTGGAGCGGAAGAGACTTTCCAAGCTTCTTCTCCTGACGACCTCCACCGAAGATGAGAAGATGGCCCAGGAAGTCGTCAGAGCTTTTTACTCTGTACTGAAAGTGAAGCTTCCTAGAGTCTTGAATCGGAATGCTGCCTTTGGCCCTGTGAAGGCTGTTGCCGAATGTCAGGTGGCAGCCCTCGAGAGCATAGCCGACTATGAGGAACGGGCCAAAACTCTGAGGAAAGTTCTGAACGACCTGGAGGGTCAAGTGGCTAGGTTCCGAGATGCCAAACAGCGGAGCCCGATGTCGCTATTCCGTGGAGAGGATGAGGCTTTGATGACAACTCTTGCGGAGGAGAAGGCTACCTTCCAGGTAAGGAAGGACGCCCTGGCTTGGGAGATTGGCGAGCTGGCTGAACAGTACAGCCAGTTCAACGATGCAAGTGAGGCACGTGCTGCCTCGAAGAATAGGCTGGCTACGCAAATTAATGAGAATCACAATCACATTGCATAGATCAGGAACGAGATCGCCCATCTGAAAGCTGACTTGAGGGCGACGACATCTAAACAGGAGGATTATTTGTCCCAGGCTGCCATGACTGCCACCACTTCTGCCCGTTTAGAAGAGCAGCTGGCAAAGTTGGAGGGAGAGCATCTGAGTCTGATCCTTTTTGAAGATGAAGCCGCTCGTCAAGACGAGGCACGGCACCGAGCTGCTGTAAAGTCTGAAGCCGAGATTGCAGCTCTGAGGGATAGCATCAATCACCTGTGTATCCCATAGATTTTTGTAATTCTTTTTTTTTTGGCCGTCACGGATCTTGTACCTTTCTTCCGTCTTTTGATAGACGTTCAAGTGCAAAATAAAGAATCTTTTCAGGAGTGAATATGGTTTTGTGAAATATCGATGCTAGAGGTAATGTGGACGTAGCAGGGATATTTCTGGTGGTTATTCCGCTGGGGAATTTTTAAGTGGACCTATTATCCATTTTATATTTAAGTTATTCGAATATAGATAATAAGTTGAATGAAGCTACTTGTAGAGATAATATTGACATAATAGTAGAGGATGTTCTATACTTGGCAAAAGGTGATATGGACGTGGAAAGATATATAACATTAGGTAGGAGTAGATAGTTCAAAGGTAGTATGGACATGACTATCCTTGATGAATGCTTTGCTCAGAGGTTATGTGGACGTGACAAAACATTTGATCATTCCATTGGAGAAATAATTATCGAAAACCAATTCAGAGGTAAGAGGGACGTGATTTGTTTTCGTCAAACCGAGTTTGGACAGAGTCAAAAAAGGAAATAATTCCATTAGAGAATATTTAGAGGACCTATTATCCAGGGCGTATTCAAGACTCTTGAAATACGGATAATAGTTAGATAGTTTTTTTCGAATCATATAAACATCGCACTGTACATTTACATGACTGAACATATGTGAACATTATGTAAAAGAGGTTACACATAGTATTTCTTCAGGAACTTGCCATTGATAGGCATCATGAACAAGTCACAATCGGGCTTGGTTAGCCGGTACGTACCGTTAGAATACACCGATTCTATGATGAAAGGACCTTTCTATTTAAACTAGAATTTTCTTTTTATTTTGTGCATCATGAGTATCGATCTTGTCACTGCTAGGACCAGATTGTCGACTTGAAAGATCCTTTCCTTCACTTTTTTATTGAAGGCTCTAGAAAGGCATACTTGGTATAGCTCAATGCGATGTTGAGCTAATAAGCATTTTTCGTCTAGCACTTCGAGCTCCTGGAGTCGCAGACGGTAGCTTTCTTCAGTAGTCAGCTCGCTGGCTAGGGCTACTCGAAGAGAAGAAATCTGTATTTCTAGGGGAAGAACTGCTTAGCTCCCATAAACCAGAGAGAATGGCGTACTTCCTGTTGGAGTCCGGACTGTTGTACGATAGGCCATAGACATTTACTAAGCTTCTCGTTCCAATTGCACTTGTTTGAAGACACGAATTTCTTGAGAAGTTTTATGATGGTTTTATTGAAGGCTTCTGCTAGCCCGTTAGCCGCTGGATTGTAAGCAGTAGAGGCTACGTTCTGGATTTGGTTTCTATCACAGAACCGATAGAATGCATGGCTTGCGAACTGTAGATCATTATCATGGATGATCCTACGAGGTAGGCCGAAGCGGTAGATGACGTGATGTTTGATAAAACTGATCACGTTTGACGTCTTTACTTCGGTGAGCGGTATAGCTTCCGCCCATTTGGAGAAGTAATCAGTTATAGCTATGATGAACCGATGTCCTTTAGAGGATGGCTGGCTAATTGGTCCTATGATGTCCATGCCCCATGCTTCAAATGACCAAGATGCTACCGTCGAGTGTAGAAACTCCGAAGGTTGATGAATGAAGTCGGAGTAAAATTGACAAGCTCTACACTTCTTTGCATATTCAACAGCATCTGCTATCATTGTGGGCCAGTAATAACCCATTCGTTTGAGGCGATCTTGTAATTTGGGGCCTGCTTGATGTGCACCACAAACCCTATCGTGAGCCTCTCGGAGTGCATGCTTGGCTTCTCTGTCTGATAAGCATCGTAACAGTAGCCCGTCGGTACAGTATCTTGGTAGCTGTGTCGTAATAAAATCTGAGGGATCGCCTTTGGATGGATACTGCTTCCTTTGGGTCCTCGAGAAGGATTCCATAGACAGCATAGTCTATAAGGGGAAATCTCTAGTCTTTGACATCGACGTTTATTTCCGTTATGTAACTGTGTTGAATATGCAGGGCATCTTTCATACAGAATAGTTTTCGACCAGACACTGTGATCGACTGCTGTGTATTAGTTGGAACGGTCAAGGAAGCAGCGAGACTGGCTAGAGCATCTACTTCTATATTCTGTAGTCGAGGCACGTGCTCGATGAAGAATTCGGCGAAAGTAGACGCTATCTCGATTGTTGCTCTGTGGTGGGGACGAGAGCTTCGTGACGAACTTCATAATCCCCTCGGACTTGACTAACTATTAGCTTGGAATCGCCGTAAGCTTCTAGATAGTCAACTCCCAGTTGCTTTACCTGTTGTAGACCGATTAATAGGGCATTATATTCGGCTATGTTGTTGGTGCATAGTTCCACGAGAGAATATGCTAGGTGTATGACCAGATGATCAGGTGGCATGAGCACGACACTTACTCCAGCCACGATATTTCCTTTGGGTCCTATTCTTGATGCACCATCAAAGAACATTCGCCAAATGGGGATTTCTTCAGTTGTAGTATTAGACTCTACCACTTCGTTGGGGATCTCGTCGTAGAGTTTGGACGATTCTGGCACCGGATAAGCTGCTAGGAAGTTAGCTAATGCTTGGCCTTTTACTGCCTTCTGAGGAACGAAGATCATATCATACGAAGTCAACATCATTGCCCATGTAGCTAACGAAAATTAAGAGAGCCCGGTTTAGTCATGAGTATTCTGAGAGGGTTGACTTTATATATAATATGGATAGTCTGCCCAGTCACATAGTGGCGTGTCTTCTGGATGGCAAATACTAGTGCAAGGCATTCCTTCTCCACCGGTGTGTATCTGTGCTCGGCACCCACCATTGTGTGGCTGAGGTAGTAGATTGCCTGTTCATGGATGCCTTCGTTCTTCTGAGCTAATAAGGCGCCAAGAGAATGGTCCATAGCACGGACATGTATAAGAAGGGCTTCCCTACTATTGGAGCTACCAATACTGGAGGGCTTGTAAGATACGCATTGATGTCGTCGAATGCGCGTTGACATTGTTTAGTATAGACAAAAGATATGCCTTTCTTCAGTAGCTGGGTGAACGGTTGACACCTTCCAGAGAGGTTCGAAATTAACTGTCTGATGTAGGCTAGCCTTCTTTATAGTCTGCGTAGCTCTTTGAGGTTCCTTGGAGGATGCATGACGAGGATAGCCTTCACTTTCTCCGGGTCCAGATGTATACCCTTTGAAGTGATAACGAAACCAAAGAACTTGCCGCTGGAGACTCCCAGAAAAGACTTGGTTGGATTCATCTTGAGTTGGTGTGCATGCATTAGTTCGAACACCGTTCTCAAGTCTTGGAGGTGGCTACCCTTGAGACGACTTTTGACTGCGATATCGTCTACGTAGAACTCCACAGTTTCGTACAAATGATCGCAAAAAATTATGCTTATGGCTCGCAGGTATGTCGCCCCTGTATTTTTCAATCCGAAGGGCATCACTGTATAGCAGTATACCCCCAACGGTGTTCGAAAAGATGTGTGCTTCTCATCGTCAGGGAACATCTTGATCTGGTTGTAGCATAAGAACCCATCCATGAAGGATATTCGTTCGAAACTGCATGTATTATCGATCATTACGTTAGTGATCGGTAGAGGGAACACGTCTTTCGGGCATGCAGAGTTCAAATCACGATATTCGATACAGACTCGAACTTTACCATTCTTTTTTATGACTGGGACGATATTGGCAATCCAGTCTGGGTATTGTTCCTCGCGAATGAATCCACTGGCAATGAGCTTCTTGACTTCATTCTCGATGGCTTCCATGACGTCTGGTCGGAATCGTCGTTGTTGCTGCTTCACTGGCTTAGCTTTAGACAAAATGTTCAAGCGGTGCATGGCGACTTTAGGGTCCAAGCCTGGCCTGTCTTCATAGCTCCATGCGAAGATGTCGATGTATTGTCTTATAAGCTGTATAAGAGATTGGCATTCATCGCCAGATAGACTTTTGCTGATGAAGATTGGTTTAAAAGATGCTTCATCTCCTAGATTGACTTGGATGACTTCATCTTCGATAGGTGGTTTTCGTCGTTCGAAGCGCAGCTCCCACCTGGTGTCCATCTTTTGAGCCTATTGTTCGAGTTCGATTGATTGGACATCGTCTGTAATTTGGTCAGCGAAAACCATGTTGATGGATATAGTTGCTTTGAACATGTCACCGATGCTGGAGTCTGAGTCCCAGAGGGAGAAATCAGAAGAATGAGAGCAATGATCTGCTTCATCATCTGATCTTTCGGGAGTCGTTGGAGGAGTGACATAGCCCAAACCAACACCGCTTCGTTGATAGTAGTTATCGGGTTTACCGGGAGGAGCAAAGTGTCGTATTGGCAATCGTCGTCCTCGGCCGTAATTTTTCCCTTTGTCGCTTTTGATGTCATATCCCATGTTCTGGATGATATTCTTGGCCTGCCAACTATACCGAAAAAGATACATTTTTTCAGAGTCATAGTCAGCTTCTGTGCTGTGCTTGGGAGAAGTAGAATCTGGAACGAACTTTTCCTCGCCAATTATACGACCGAAGATGATTAGTTCTTCATCCTTCTTTCTGGCTGGAATGATGAAGTAGAGGATATCTTCAGGATAAACTTTTTCCCGCAGGTGAGGCATTGTGACCGGCATACAGAGGTATGGTCCTATGCCTTTCTTTAGAGCGTATATCGTATCTATGTAGTAGTTTATAGAGTGATAAACATTAGATTAATTCAAAGATGAACCTTTACTAAGGAAATACGCAAGTTCTTCTTCAGGGATAACATCATCCGCTGAAGGTACATTATTATGAGTATTGATATATTCATTAGGAGGATCATCATCTTGAAGAGGAGCCACAGTCTTGGCCGAGTTCACTACGTAGGGTAATTCTTCAGGATTGGGAGGACGGGCATCAGTAGGTTCCTCCCGGGGTATCTTACTGAGAGTGATGGTCAATGGTTTGACCTTGTCGGGGTTCTTCTTTTCACCCAGATTGTGAGAGGCTTCGGAGTACTTTTTAGAGTAGTACGTCCTTTGACTCGGATAATCAGAGGACCATCGTTGGAGGATGGACTTGCTTTAGCTTCATTGTCAGCTTCGTTGCCACCGTCCTTGGAGGGCTGAGATCGGTAAAGTACCGAATCTCTATAGTAAGCTTCAATGCCCTTAAAAGGATCGATATCGACAAACTCCGTCTTCATGACACCGTCGCTGTTGACATATTTGAAGCACTGGTGAAGTGTGAAAGGAACGATCATGTTCTCGTTTATCCATGGACGTCCCAACAAGACGTTCTAGGATATATTGGCATCGATCATATAGCAGGAAACCTCCATTCAGAGATCACCGATCTGGCATTTGAGACGGATCTTGCCCAGCGGGTGGCTTAGACCAGCATTGAAAGCCATGATAGTTGTGTTGGTTGCAGATAGCTTGTGCAAAGGGATTCCCAAAATTTGAAGCAAACTTCTAGGAATGATGCTGAAGGAGGATCCTGGATCGATGTGCATGCGGTCCACCTTGATCGCCCCGATATACCCTGTATAATACAGGGGTCTATCATGACGATTATTTTTAGTAGCATGTCCTCCTGTGAGAAGGTGATATTGGGCACCACTTCAATAGTATTGTGACAGTAGGGACAGGAGACAGGATCTTCAGCGGGGGCTTTGACTTCAGCGAGGTAAGAGTCAGCATGTAGTATTGCCTCACTTAAGGCCTTTCGTATTTCTTTGGAGAGTCGCAATAGATCGAACAGAGACAACCTGGCAGGTGTATTAGCTAGCTGTGCCAGTATATCGAAGTTGTAGGGCCGATCCATGCCTTCGGGAGTTGGCGCCTTCAGAGACTTGTCAAACCGCGTCTCCTTCTGCTTGGCTTTGTCCGTAGTTGGAGGCTTAGACGAGCCGACTTCGAGGTTGATCACTTGGGTGTGGATAAGCTGTTGTATTTTCTCCTTCAGGACGATGTAGTCCTTGGTAGAGTGATGCACATACTGGTGATAGAGATAGTACTTGGGATCGTTGAGTTGGCTCGCCTTTGCATGACATCGTGGTGGAGGCAACGTCAGCTTATTACCCTTCGTCAATGTGTGAAAGATGGTAATGACATCGTCTTCGTCGAAGGAGAAGGTCTCATTAGGCTTGTCGGAGGCGCCCTGAGAATTGGAAGCTCCTTTCGATGTGTCGACCTTCAGGACTTCTTTCCCATTACCCCTACGAACATGGATAGTTTGAGGATGCTTGCCCTTGTATTCGGATTTTGGTGTCTTCAACCCCAGTAGTTCTAAGTTAGGAACGTCATTTTCAGCAGCATCAGCGGCCCCAATAAAAGCGGGACATGTATCATACTTATGTATACCCAAACAAAACTTTACTGTAGGAAGGAAGTTATGTCGACAAGTATCCATAAGTTCTTAGTCTGATATGCCGAAGGGCATCTTCAGTGCTAGCTGCCTGAAGCGTTCGATGAAGGCGATAACAGACTCGGTCCTTCTTT
Source organism: Iris pallida (assembly GCA_029216955.1). Lineage (NCBI taxonomy): Eukaryota > Viridiplantae > Streptophyta > Magnoliopsida > Asparagales > Iridaceae > Iris > Iris pallida. Next base: position 19,055 of record JANAVB010044364.1, read on the forward strand.
GCTTGGTCTCGATGAGGGTGGACATACTAACATGCATGCCGCTCTCGTAAAACCTGTTGAGGAACAACCTCTCCAAGTCTTTGAATGAATTGATACATCCGCCAGGCAGACTGTAGAACCATTCGAAGGCTACCCTATGCAAGGTGCTAATAAACAGTTTCGACAGGAACGGATCATCTCTGGGAAAGTGCAGAGTCTGTGTATTGAAGTACGTCATGTGCTGACGAAGAGAAGTCAACCCGTCAAATGAATTCAACGTCAGTGGCTTGTAGTTATGAGGGCAAGTAGCGTTCTCCCACTCAGGGGGATATGGTTGAGATATCCCCATCTTCTGAGGCTCGTCTTTGTATGAGATGGTACCGAGACGAACGACCAGGGAATCAATTATATCCTGTTGATCGAGCAGGTGCTAGGAAACGGCTGCTGAACGGCTGTTAGGCGTCATTTACGAAGGACCACCCCCAACTTTTGCAAGATTCGGAGGAGGCACAACGGAATGATACTCCTTTTGTAGTGAAGGAGGGTTGTTGCTGTGAGTCGGACTAGCATGGGCTAAGACATTTGGTTGAAGTGGATGAATAGCCCCAGCAGCTTGAACTGCCATGATACTGGTAAGCATATCAGTGATCTTGGCGAATGCTGTTTCAAGACCCTCCAGCCGTTTGCTGGTCTGATCACTGGCTTCTTCAGGTCTCTCTCCGTCCGCCATGTATATAGATAACATGCAAGGTTGAACAGAGAAAATAGTACAACTGGTGCTGATACTGTCTGTCTCCGAGTGGATAAGCCCTTCATCTTCAGGTAGAGGAGGTAGATAGTCGCCATCAGATTCGGAGGGATCATCATCCTCTGGAAGGCTACCCCCAGTGTGAGGGTCATCCGCTTTAGACTCTGAGGGAATACTACCTCCAGCTTGGGAGCCTTCATCGTCCGTACGGAACCTTGCCTTTGACCGAGTACCCATATAGACTCCTTCGGATGTGACAGCCTGCTGGCCATCTATTGGTAGACTTCTTTTTCTTCTTCTCGCGGAGCTGAGAGAGAAAGTTGGGTTCATAGTCCACTATCTTTGATTGGGGCTTCCATAAGGGGGATCCCATGAAGCCATGTGGATGAAACACACAGTGGCTTTTCGTCTAGAGAAGTGCAGCCGTCGAAACACAAACTTCCTCTGAGGTACTCTTGTTGCTTTGGAGCAACAACAGTTGATAACAATTCTGGTGCACGGATCTGCACTATGAATTGTTATGTCCTTCCTCGCTTTACGCTTATGATTATCATGTCGCATAAGTCAGCGGAAGGGAGTTTTGTCTTACAACCCATGTTGCATGCATCGCCGAGCTTTGCATACGGGTTCGTAAGGAGAGTAGGCGCATCCAGACTTAGTTCACGTACAGGGCAACCCCATACCTAAGTTATGTATGTCCTTGAAGATAGCCCCGTGCTATATGCGTTGGGCCCTGTATTTTTGTTGTCGGCGCATAGGCCTTGGAGACTGGCCTTGGGCACATGCTCCTTGACAACACGCCTGAGCCTTCTTGATGTGGGCGTATAGTATGGATCCAGAGAGCCTGGGCGCATGGCTTTGGATGCCCAGCCTAATGAAGACCGAGGTGTTATGGTTGGGGATATGCGCCCAAACACTTCCTTGGGCGCATGGCTTTGGGCGCATGCTTTGTGGAGCAGCGCTGTTTTCTTCTAGTTTCGCCTCCTTCGTTTGTGAGCCTCGTCGGATTTGGCCGGTGTCACCCCCAATTTTCAGAAACAGGGGTATTTTTGTCATTTTGCATTTTTGAATATTTTTGAAATTTATTTTATGATTTATGATATTATTTTGGTGTTAAAATTTAATTTATTATTTATGATATTATTTTGGGGTTATTTGAGTCGGGTTCGAATTTCAACTCAATCCGACTTGAAACGGGGACCCGGGGTAGTTTTGACTCTAGTGGACCCACCCATTAGTTAGGCATGGCCCACATGATATTTATTTTAGTTAGTGGTTAGACTAATTATTTGTGGATAGATTTAGTTTAATTAAAGACTTAAAACTAGACTAATTTAGCCTCATCCTAAAGCCTTTCCTAATTTAATTCATTTAAGCAAGTGGGGGACATACTAGACTTTCCAAAATAGGACACATAGGCACTTTTTGGGCCAGCCATAGGGGGGATAAGGGGTGAGTCATCATCTCTTCCATTTCATTTTATCTATCCATTTTCTCTCATGTTCTTCCCCAAATTTTAGAGAGCAAGCCCATTGATTTCTCCACCAAATCAATCTCTCCTTCCACCAAATCTTCTTCATTTCTTCTCTACTCCAAGAAAGGAAGGAGCTAGCCAAGTTTGGGAGGATTCGAGCTCGTTCGTGTCCATTTGGAATCTCTACGTGTCGGGGTCGTGTCGGAAGGCTTTTCCTTTGAATCTCTCTCCCGGAAGGTATAACCTCTTCTCTAAACCACCCCAACATGCATATAAAATTATTTTGGACCCGTAGGAATGACCCCCATGGTTGTATCTCCATTTGTGTCCATTTCATGTCCATTTGGAGGTCATAGGAATGTCCTTTGTGTTGTGCTTTGTGTCCATGTGGGAAACCCCCAATTTTGGACACACCATGTGGTTTATATTTGTGTGATTTATTCTTATTTTAATTTCAGAATTTAGATTCCTAGAATTTGCTCTTAATGTTTCATATATATAT
>JANAVB010044366.1:0-40588 GCA_029216955.1 Iris pallida
TGTAGTCATACAAGGTAAGATTTTACCAAATAAGTATTTAAATATTTTAAAATATTTTTTAGAGATTTTAGAGGTTTATTTTATAATTTAGCTAGATATTATAAGTGTGTATATATATATATATAGATATATATATATATATATATATAATATATATATATATATATATATATAAATTAGAAGAATAAGAAGAAAAAAAATTGCTGACGAGATGCTGACGTCAGCACTGTTCAAATGAACAGTGCCTTCGTCTAGAAGCCCGAGCTGGGTGTTCGACTCCTCTGAGTTAAGCCAAAAAGAAAAAAGAAAAAAAGGAAAAAGGAGACTTGGAACACACTGTTCCTTCATCCCCTTCCAGAGTGGAAACCGACCCCCCTGCAACTCAGCGAAGAAAAAAAATTTACTAATTCGGTTTAAATCCAATATTCACCCGAATTAGATGAAACCAAATCCAACAAAGTCCCTATCTGATTCTCTATCGATCATGATTATACCAGTTTGAGTTCGAATTCAAATTCAATCCCAAACCAAGATTTAAAACCTAGTATAAAGGATTCAGGATTTCATAATCGATCAAACACCTTCATCCTTCTGTGCAGCCATCTCCCGAGAGCTATCCCAGAAAACTTCTCGAGGTAGGGCGAGCCTTCCCGTATGCATGTGAGCCACCGTCGGCCATTGCATCGCCGCCGAGCTGCCCAAACCGATAGCTAACAGAGCTTGCTCTATTTCAAAGCAACTCCAGGTGCCCTACTTTCAATCCCGATTTCTCAAGTTTCGTGTAATCGTTTCTCGAGTTTTAAATTCCTAACCAAGACCTACATGAACCTCTTCAAATCCCATCAATGGGAATTCGATATGGACCAATAAAACGGTCAAAAGATCGAAGCAAAGATCGTCGAAAATAGTTCAAAACAAGGAGCTAAAACAGTCCAAACACCCTATTTCGGGGACAGATTCATGTCATATTATTTAGAATTTTTGAAAACTAATTGAACAGAGTTCTAGACAAGCTATAAGGCTTTACAATTCCTGTTATAGCTCTAAATTTTGTCAACCGTGTGTCGAGTAAATTGATTTCCAAAATCGCCAAAAACTATTTTTAAAATAATAAAAAATTTAAAATAATTACCGATACACCGTGCGTCCCGACAAACCGGGTGACATGGTCGCACTATATGCATAGAAAGGCGCGTATGGATGTTGTTGACCTGTGGGAACTGACGGAACTCAATTTCGTGGCGTGTGCGCGACGAAATCAGTACGTATCCGTCGAGATACCCTCGTATCGACCTTTTGCAAACTTGGCCCTAACTTCGTGTACGTTCGTCGTATCGAGACGAAACTTGCGCCAGCAGGACCGTATCATTTTTTTGTTCCTGTATGCCAAGTTTGGTTCGATTATGAGAAGGTCGAGTGGAATGCCTATTTGGCGGGCCCGCGACCCGCTCTAACAAGCGAATTTGTGCACGGCTCGTCGGAATCCAAAACTGGACATACTGTTGAGTTCGTCTCCTCAAACCAGATCCTTAGACATGTAGTTTGACGACTTTAGAGGACCGTTGGTACTGGCACACATTTCGGTGCAAAACGGGTCAACGGTGGATATCGTTTTGACCAGAAATTACGATTTTGCCCCTGTTTCAGAATTGGACTTTTTGAAAGGCCTTTCCTAGACATATCTTTTATACCAAACTCGTTCGTGATGTTTGTTTCAGCATCCGGAGCTCCTTGTGGATTTTGACTTTCGTGTTGACTATTCTGACGGTTGAATTTTGCTACATCTCGCACCACCCTCAGGCAAGATACCTTGCCATTATATTCTGCTTATTTACTGTCATTTAGCATGCTGATTTAGTTTTATTTTCTACTTATTGTCATTTTCTATCTTGATATATTTTAATTGTCTAGTTTTATTCCTATTACTTTAGTATTATGCATCGAATTAAAGTTTAGAAGACTACCCTATGTTGTGATGCACTCATTGGCCTTGACACATGTGCTACACGAGTCACGAGTATCATATAGGTCTCGGACTTGCGTAGTTGGCTGGCCACCGATACGTGAAGACGTGCGTTTGGAAATAACTGCTAATAGAGTTGCATGCTAAAAGACTTAGCAGTTATGAGTTGGCATTGGACGGAGAGAACATGATTGGAAGTTGACTTCCACCCTATCTATCGTAGACTCGCTCGCTACTGAGGAACGATAGGTAGACTATATACTATAGACTCGCTCGATACTGAGGAATAGTATATGGTGTTGTGACTCGCTACTGAGGGTACTGTACTGCATTGGCATTTTCCTGACTTGACCCGGTAGTCATGCGACCATGAACTGTTCTTAAAATGCATTCCACTTAGAATGATTAGGCGACCTTTATCCGTAGGTATATGTACTTTTCCATATGGTGTGTCTATACCGTTCATGGCTTGGAACAGTATTTTGTCACGAACTAGTGTGCCACACCTTGTCCTTGTTTGGTTGGAGGTGTGGTTCACTGCTTCGATGATAAAGTACTGAACCATGTTATGATTCGGATTATTTTGAGCAGTTTATATTTAGTTTATATGGCATATTTTTTTGTATCTTGTTATGTCCCGCTGAGGACCTGGTGATCTCCAGATGTAGATGGTCAGGATTGCCCCAGGAGTACGGACTCGGTTTAACTCTTTCGTTTCCTACCGAGGATATCTTACCCCCTGAAGATGTCTGATCCTTTCCTTACTTGTATCTTTCATTTATTTTTTGGAGGTTGGACTCCAGTATCTTAGATTATCTTCATAGCTGTTTGGTAGTGGATTTGTTCCACCCGGCTATCTATCTTTGACTCTTTTATTTGATACTATCTGGATTATCATTTTTACTTATGGTTTTGTGGAAGAGATATAGTAATTTGTGATTGGCTTATGAATTATAGCTTATGTACGTGTACGAGGTTTCCATATATTGGAGTATTCTTCGGATGCATGCAGCTGGCATGTTTCGTATGCCTAGTCATACGTATTTTGGGACTGGGACGTTACAAAAGTACATGAGCGTACATGAAAGAACATGAGAGAACATGAGTGTACATAAATAACGCAAGAGCAAGGAATACATGATGTACATGAAACACATGACAAAAAGTATTCGATGCGCCCGCTAAGGGGGATAACATCCCAAGAAGAGATCCATATAGTACCAATCCATGATGATAACGTGACAGCATCAAGTAAAGTAATCTAGAGCAAGAATATAAGTCGTGACAAGTATGAAACGATCAGGGAATGTACTCGCCTGTGGTCCTGAGATGATAAGGTGAACAGACGCTCAGAGTAACCACAAACCTAAAATAAGATACTATGAGTCAAACAGGGTTTTATACTGAAAAGGAAACTAATTTAAGTCATGAATGCAAGTCTAAGTCAAAACTAGGTCAATCTAGGTCAAACTGAGTCATACTAGGTCATACCAAGTCACTGGGAGTAAATCCAAGTCAAACTAGGTCAAACGGGGTCAAAGGTTGACTTACAGTTGACTTTTAGTCAACTGGTCAACCCTGGTCAACTCTAGGTCAACCCTGGCTCAAACTAGTCTAATGTTGACCAAGTGTTGACTTTCAGTCAACTGGTCAACTCTGGTTTGGTTTCGGTCAAATCAGTCGCTTAAAGGCTAAGTTTGACTCTCGATTGACTTTTGTTGACTTTTGGTCAAAATGGTCAACCGAAGTCAAAACTAGTCTAGGAGCACTATATTGATCATTACCAACCAAGGGAACCAAGTTCTAACCATATCTTATACTCTAAACTCAAATACCTTAGTTCTAGGTAAAACCTACATTACCCTTACCAAGGTAATCCTGATTACCTTGCCCAATACAAAGGAAACCCCGCTAATACCCAAGATACTAGCCTAGGGTCCTTAGGGTAGCTAGATACTATCCTATCTAAGGTTTACCTACCAATAAATATAGGTATTCTAGGTATCTAGCCTATCTTAGAACATGGGTTGGTTCACCCTACCCATTACCTTACCAATATCATATACTACCCTCACATCATTCTAGCACTCACCCACGCAACTCACTCACACACAAAACTAACATATATCACTCATGAACCATACTCATAGGCTCTCACCTAGGCTTACATATAGGCTAACACCTATAGGCACACACAAATACATATGTAGGCTCACTCACACACACACAAATGGCTCACAAACACACACACAAAATGCTGATTTTGGGGGCTGATATGTGATAGTTTTTGGGCTGATTTGTGGTACATATTAGGATAATAATATGGACTGAATGAAGGGCAGTACCTAGGTGGTTTGGGGACTGAATATAGACAGCATATAGGGCTATGTTTGGGACTGAATTTGGTGGCTAATAGGACTGAAGTATGGACAGCATATAGGAGCTATAAAGAACTGTCATCTAGGGGCTGTTGTGTGGTCAAATGGGATAGCAATTGGCAACATATAGGAGCTATAAAGGACTGGTTTAGGACAGCCAAGATGGCTTGTTAAGGGACTGGTTTAGGCATGTTATGGGGCTGTGCTAGTGTCAAGTTTTGGGACTATCAAAGGGGCTGTTAGAGGGTAAAAATGGACAGCCAATGGACTGCCATAGATGGGTTTTAGGACTAGTTTAGAGTTGGTTTGAAGGGACTGCTAATAGGACAGAAATGGGGGGCTAACATGGACTGTTATGGGGGTTAAGGAGGCTGTCATTGACAGCATAAAGCTGCTGTTATGAGCAGTTGGTTATGGGTGTTCCCCCCTTTTCACCACTCACCACTTCATATTCCCTTCTCTAACAATCTCTCAAGCACCACAACTACACCCACTCTTCCCCTTCTATACTAACACAAAAGACTTCTCACAACACACACACACACTCACCTTGGCCGAACCTACATGCCCATACCAAACACAAATTCACACACCATATATATATATATATATATATATATATATATATATATATATATATATATATATATATATAAAAGCCATAATATATATATATATATATATATATATATATATATATATATATATATATATATATATATGTATATATATATATATATATATATATATATATATATATATATATATATATATATATATATATATATATATATTAAAAAAATATATATATATATATATATATATATATATATATATATATATATATATATATATATATATATATATATATATTTTATATATATATATATATATTTATATATATATATATATATATATATATATATATATATATTATATATATATATATATTTTTTTTTTTTTTTTTTTTTATATATGTATATATATATACTGATATAGATTAGATAATATGATACAATATGATATATAGAGAATGATATATATATATAAGCCACATATATATATATATATATATATATATATATATATATATATATATATATATATATATATATATATATATATATATATATTAGATAATATGATACAATATGATACTTAGGAAAATACATCTCTACACACTCATAAATCTGGAATAAATATTAAAACAACATTAAATCAATATCTAATAAATCTACATGTGTCCAAATAGGGGTTTTCCTACTAGGACACGATCCTACACATTGGACACATCTACAAGTGTCCAAATGGACACGAAATTGACACAAATGGAGACACAACCATGGGGGTCATCCCTATGGGTTAAAATCAACCCAATGCATGAGAAAAATGAGAAAGAGAAAGGGATTTATACCTCCCGGTAGATCGAATCGAAGGAAAGGCCTCCCGATACGCCACCGACAAGTAGGAATCCCAAACGGACACGAACGAGCTCCGAATCTTCTCAAACTTGGGTAGCTTCCTCCTTGGCTTGAATGAAGAAGGAAAGAAGAAGGTTGGGTGGAAAATGGAAGAATTTGGTGGAGGAATGATAGGGATTTGCTCTCTAGAAATTTGGGAAAGAACAAGAGAGAGAAAATGAGAGGAGATAATGATGAAATGGCTAAGCCTATCCATACTATGGTGGCCGGCCATGGGGGCTAGGTGGCACTTAGTGGAAAGTCAAAAATAGCCCCTACACTAATCTATTTGCTAATACATTGGAAAGGTTTAAGTCGGGGGCTAGTTTAGTCATTCTAACACACTAATCTAACTAATCATATCCAAAATAAATTAGCCTAGTCACTAACTAAAATAATTAACATGTGGGCCATGGCTAACTAGTGGGTGGGTCCACTAGAGTCAAACCTACCCCGGGTCCCCATTTCAAGTCGAATTGAGCTGAAATTCGAACCCGGCTCAAATAACCCCAAAATAACATTATAAATAAATAAATGATTTCAAAAACATTCTAAAATGAAAAATGACAAAAATACTCCTGTTTCTGGAAATTGGGGGTGACATAGGGGTAATGCCTCGGCTTTAGGCCATGTCATAGCGGCGTAGCACCGCAAGGAAGCGCAAGGCTTCATGCCATGTCTCTTTAATTAAGAACTCACCTATAGTGTATGAAAAGAGATATCACGCCATCTCTTGAGGGTAAACTTGTAGATGCCCAAAATTATACACTGAAACCAGGCTGGCACAGGGCCTTTAATGTGCAGCCAGAAGCACACGTAACTACACTTTGTAAGTGGGAAGAATTACAATTGTGGTGCAGAATTCAAGGCGTAGTCCATTCTTGTATCACATTGTTATTTAACCCATGCGGGAAGATTCAAGTCGTCAGCGACATCTATCCTAATGCAAAATGGACAGTTACTGTTGGGAACGCTCAATCCTGGACACATATATATGTTATGATATACGGGGGATTATTGGTGCTTTATTTACATGGAGAGAGCTTGCTCTCAACATGTCTTGTAAAAGTTTAGTCCCACATCGGAAATACACCATGAGTTATCTCAACATATATACTTCGTTGTGTTATTGAGAGATGCACATGGGGTGGTGACCCTAAGGAGGGAACTATGTGGGTGATTTTACTAGGAGGTAAGAATAAGGCTCCAAGGATTAAGCATTAATGCTTTTGTCATTCTCTTGGATTAATTCCATTTGGAGCTAAGCCCCAAAGGGGCTTAGCGACTCGGACTCGGACTCGGACTCGGACTCAGACTCAGACTCGGACTCGGGCTCATGGGCTCATGAGGCGTAATGTGGCATTTTGTTGGCGCACTTTGGTTTTTGTGGGATTTGAATTAATTTCATCGCTATCGTTGTGGGATTTGAATTAATTTCGTTGCTATCTTTGTGGATTTGATTCAATCTTTCCATAACTGAAGAGGCGGCTAGGGTTTCCACCCTCTCTCTATATATACTCTCTTCTGGCCTCCTTTGTGATGTACTACAAATTTTATAAGTTAGAAAAAAGAGAGAGAGAGAGGGAGCTGCTACCGCCATTGCAAGTCCATCCGAGGAGTCAGAACAGAGGTGACTTCGAGCGTTCCACAAGTTCTTCAACTTGCAGGTTCCTGGAAGCAATTCGTGTGGGGGTGAATCTTGCTTTGAGCAACGGTGTTTTGACACCCCAGCAACTTTTCTTCATCTCATCTTTCTCTAGAATGTTGTAACTCATTCTGTCCCAATTGCAACACGTTTGCAAGGAAGAAAGAGATATTTTTTCTTCTCTATTCCCCTCCTTCGTATTGAAATCTGGCTATTTGGCTTCTTGTATCATCGTAGATCTTGAGTTTGATCACTGCAAAGTTTTTGTGTGACTCTCAGATCTTGATTGTATCAGTTTTTTCAATCTTTGGACAAACCTCGGGAATAACAATTTTACTAAGGTAAGGATAAGGCTCGCATTCATGCTTTTTGATCTTGGGAAATTAATTTCCATTGGGGCTAAGCCCCGTAGGGGCTTAGCGACTCGGACTCGGACTCGGACACAGACTCGGGCTCATGGACTCATGAGGCATAATGTTGGCATTTTGTTGGCGTTTTGCAGGTGCCCCAGGTTGCGCGAGTTGTGCAGTTGCACCAAGTTACGCCAGTTGTGCCCGGTTGCGCCAAGTTGCGAAAGTGCGCCAGGTTGCGCCAGTTGTACAGGTGCACCAGGTTGCGCCCGGTTGCGCGAGTTGTGCAGGTGTGCTGGGTTACGCCAGCTTGTGCCGCTCGTGCGCAGTACGTGCAATATGCGCTCAAGGCGCGCGTGCAGCTCGTAAATTGGCACAACTCGCGCAGTTCGTGGCTTTCCACGTTCTGACTGATTCATAACTGATCCTGGATTTGTGGATCTGATATTATATCGTGGCAAACATTTCGGATCTGGACAGTTACATCAGTAGGTATATATTCAGAGTCTCTCTTCTCTCTATAAATACTTCTAAGATTTCAGAAATTCAAAAAGAGAGAAGATATAGCTGCTGCGCACCGTGTCCTTCCTCGTGCAACCAAAGTCCGTCATCGTTCTGAGCAGTCCGTCTTAGAGAAATTTTTCAGAGCGTTCCAGAGTTCATTCGAACTTGCTGGTTCCTGGAAGCTGACCGTGTGGGCGGATCTAGCTTTAAGCACTGGTATTTTTGACACCCTAGCAGGCCACCACCTTCTATCTCTCGCCTGTCATCTTCACTGCTGCCTTTAGCAATTCGGCCAGCATCTTCTTCTTAGAAGTACTGCTATCGTTTGCTACGTTTATGAAATCTTCTTAGATTTTCGTATTCCAGAATCCTTCAAGGATCTCTGTTACGCACCTTCCTTGAAGCGTTGTGTTGAAACTTGTTCTTACAACTGTTTCATTCAGTTTTCTATTGAAAAAACTGTGCCCCGGTTCTAACAATCTCAAAGCTAGACCAGCACAATGGAAAACTCTCGTGCCTCTCTCCTCGATACCAGCTTTAATAAACTGGAGAAGTTCGACGGAGAACACTTTCAAATATGGAAGAGAAAAATTACTCTCAATCTACAACTGGTGGACGTCGACCATGTGCTGATTGAGACTGAACCAACGATTCCAGAAGGACCGACGACTCCAGAAGGTGGTACAGCAGACGCCATTGCTGCTGCATAAGTCAAATTAACCAAATGGAGAAGGGACAATAGTCTTTGTAGGCTATTGATTCTGAATACAATGGAGGACTCCCTGGCAGAGTCATACTCCAAGAATCCTTCTGCCAGGGATATCTGGGAGTCCTTGGGAAAGCTGTATGAAGATAACGACAATGGATCAAAAATCTTCATCGTCGAGAAGTACCACAAGTGGCTCATCGAAGACGAGAAGGCAATGCTGCCTCAGGTAAAAGAGTTCTTGAAGCTGCGCCAGAAGTTAGAAGATGAGAAAATGCCCCTCGTCGACAAGTTTGTCGTTGGAGGGATTGTCTCTAAACTTCCCGCAGGATGGGGTACATTCTATGCAAGAATGCACCGGAAGAAGCTGGATATCAGCTTGGAAGATCTCCTTCAAGAGATCCATGTTGAGGACGAGATGCGTTCTCAACAGAAGATGGACATTCTGTCCAAACAGTTGGCCAAGGCCAATCTGGTACAGACGAGAGAGCCCAAGGGGAAGCAGGTGGCTTCTCATCACAAAAGGAAGGATTCTACTAATTTGAAAGTGAAGGGTCCTTCATTCAAGCAACAGAAGTCCAAGACCCACGTAACTTGCTTCAATTGTGGTAAGAAAGGCCACTACAAAAGTGAATGCAGATCTAAGCCCAAACAATCAGAGAAAGGTGAGCCTAGTAAGGTTTCTTTGGTTTCTAACCTCGTGCTATGATCGCTCAGGTCACAACTGTGGGGGCTGACTCTGACTGGTGGATAGACACCGGTGCGACTTGCCATGTCTGTTCTGGGAGAGAATGGTTCGTCACGTACCAGCCAACTTCTGAGAAGGTTGTCATGGCGAACCAAGCCCAAGCTGAAGTTCTAGGGATCGAGACTGTGGAGCTGAAACTCACTTCCGGGAACACTCTGACGCTCTAAGGAGTAAAGCATGTTCCGGTGATGCCAAGAACCTGATCTCTGGGAGTCTGCTTAGCAACGCAGGCTTGAGGATGGACATTAATGCTGGTCATCTGGTGATGTCCAAGAAGGGAACATACTTCGGGAAGGCTTATCAAACCGAAGGGATGTTTAAAATTCAGCTTGTAAACCAGTCTAATAAATCAATACAATCGTTCTTTCTGATTATTCTCTTGAGTTGTGGCATAATAGGCTAGGACATGTTCATTGTAAAAGAATAAACAAAATGTCTAGTCTAGGACTTATCTCCAAATGTGGGGGTAAGGTAGGAAGTGTGAAGTATGTGCTCAGACAAAGATCACTAGAAAACCCTTTCATCGGGTCAATCGAAGCACAGATCTTCTGGAGTTGGTACACTCTGATATCTGCGACCTCAAACAATTCTCTACAAAAGTAGGGATAAAGTATTTCATAACCTTTATCGATGACTTCTCTAAGTACGCGTTCGTCTACTTGCTCAAGTCCAAGGACGAAGCGTTCAAGAAGTTCAAGGAGTTCAGGGCCGAAGCTGAACGGCAAACTGGAGAACAACTCAAGAGATTGAGAAGCGATCGAGGCAGAGAATATCGGTCTCATGAATTCACATTGTTCTGCAAAGAACATGGAATCATCTGCGAGACTACTGCTCGTATTCTCCTCAATCTAACGGGAGTAGCAGAGAAGAAGAACCGAACGTTGACAGAAATGATAAACTCAATGCTGCTAACTGTAGGTCTTCAAAATGCTACTGGGGAGAAGCTGCATAAAGGCCACTTTCATTCTGAATAGAGTGCCTTATGCAACTTCTGACATAACTCCTCATGAACTCTGGTTCAAAGTCAGACCTAACTTGAATGTCATTCGAGTGTGGGGGTGTCTGGCTTATATGAAGCTCCCAGATCTGAAGATTCAGAAGCTGGGGACAAGGGACTAAAGGCAATCTTCTTGGGTTATGCCGATAAGAGTGATTTTCTTGATATTGAGTCAAATCATATCATCGAATCTCGCGATGCTGACTACTTTGAAGACAAGTTTGAAGCATAAAAATATTATTCTTCCAGATATTTCAGAGAATGATGTAGGTGCAAATGAGACTGAGATCTCATATGAGCCAGTAGTCCAAGATGAAGTTGTTGGTGGAAAAACAACAATTGAACCAGAACTCGCTGAGCTGTCGAGGAAGCGAGCAAGGAGGCCGAAGAGCTTCGGAGATGACTTCGTCACCTATCATGTGGAAGCAGATCCGCTTACCTATGATGAGGCGATGAAGACCAGAGATGCTGTCTTCTGGAAGGAGGTAATAGACAATAAAATTGACTCAATTACCTCCAATAACACATGGGTGTTAGTTGATTTACCCAAAGGAGCAAAACCCATCGGATGCAAGTGGATCTTCAAGAAGAAGATGAAAGCTGATGGAACCATTGACAAGTCCAAGGCCAGGCTAGTGGCCAAGGGGTTTTCTCAGAAGCAGAGGATCGACTACTTTGACACGTATGCTCCAGTAGCACGGATGACAACCATCAGATTGTTAATTGCCCTTACGGCAATACACAAACTGGTGATACACCAGATAGATGTGAAAACAGCATTCCTGAATGGCGAGCTGACCGAAGAGATTTATATGCAACTGTCAGAAGGATTTGTCGTCAGAGGCCTAGAAGGCAAAGTCTGCAAGTTGGTAAAATCTCTATACGACTTAAAGCAAGCTCCTAAAATGTGGCATGAGAAGTTTGACAAAGTTCTAAGGTCAAACGGCTACAGGGTCAGCGAAACAGACAAGTGTGTCTATACTAAATTTGCTGACGGAAGAGGAGTCATCATTTGTCTGTACATGGACGACATGCTAATCCTAGGTACGGATATAAGCTGTGTCACTAAGTCAAAGAAGTTCCTCTCGACAAAGTTCAGTATGAAGGACTTGGGGGATGCTGATGTTATCTTGGGACTCAAGATCATCCGGACAGACACTGGATTGGCATTGTCACAATCTCATTACATAGAGAAGATGCTCACTCGATACGGGTATCATAATCTTTCTATAATTGTTACGCCATACCGAAGTGATCAGAAGCTGGAGCCAAACTCGAAGGAAAGCATCAGACAATTATAGTACGCTAGCATCATCGGGAGTTTGATGTACGCTACTACTGCCACTAGGCCTGACATAGCTTTCGCTGTGGGAATGCTGAGTCGATTCACTTGCAATCCAGTCGTTGAGCACTGGAAAGCTGTGAAGCATGTTATGAGATATCTCAAGAAGACTCAGATATATGTACTGCACTTCAGCGGAGAGCCGCCGGGTAGTAGAAGGCTTCAGTGATGCCAGCTGGTGCTCAGAGTTGGAGAGCGAGAGGTCCACTGGTGGATTCATTTTCACAATGGATGAAGCTGCTATCTCGTGGAAGTCGAAGAAGCAGACTATGCTCTCACGGTCTTCTATGGAATATGAATTCTTTGCACTTGATACCGCAGCAGATGAAGCAAAGTGGCTTCAGGAGCTCATATATGATCTTCCAGTTGTTGGAGCACAGATACCGACAATTTCGATATACTACGACAACCAAGCAACTGCGACGGTGGCGTCAAATGATCTCTTCAACGAAAGAAGAGAACTGTGCGGTTAAAGCACAGGGCAGTAAACGATCTCATCAAGAGAGATATCATTACAGTAATCGATGTTCGGAGTCAGGAGAACCAGGCGGATCCGTTCATGAAGGGCCTCAAGCGTCAGTTGGTTGAAGACACAGCAGAAAAGATGGGCTTGAAGGTATTCTGATAGTATGTAATCCTACCATAAAGGTTCATGTTATTAGTTCAAAGAGAAATCTACTAGACATCTAACTTTGGTTCAAGGGAGGACCACTGACTGAAAAACTATCAGGTAACAGTGGGTACTAGTTCTTGGGAACATGGAAGGGTTACGAACCCATAACCATTGTTGTCTACTATATATTTTCTGCGGAAAACGGATCCTGTGTTGAGGTTGGCTTAAATGCCTTAATAAGTTCTCAGGCAGAGAGAATGCCTGGTGTGCTTTACAGGAAGCACGGTAGCGCAGCATTACAAGGAGTAAAACTCCATGCTACAGTGGGATGACTCCACCATGAGGTTCCCAGGTAGGGGTAATGCCTCGGCTTTGTAAGCCAAGTCATAGCGGCGTAGCACCGCAAATAGGCAGGTAGCCTAATGCTGTATAATGAAATTAAAGAGTTGTAGACAGCACTACAAAGGAGAGGATGACCCCATGTTACAGTGGCACGACACCACAATGAGGTACTCGGGTAGGGGTAAAGCCTCGGCCTTGCAAGCTATGTCGTTGCGGCGTAACACCGCAAGGAAGCCTTAGGATTCATGCTGGGTAGAAGTCACTACAAAGAGGCTGTGACCTCATGCTGCAGTAGTATGACACTACGATGAGGTTCCCAGATTAGGATAATGCCTCGACTTTAGGCCATGTCATAGCGGTGTAGCACCGCAAGGAAGCGCAAGGCTTCATGCCATGTCTCTTTAATAAAGAACTTATCTATAGTGTATGGAAAGAGATATCAGGCCGTCTCTTGAGGGTAAACTTGTAGAAGCCCAAAATTATACACTGAAACCAGACTGGCACAGGTCCTTTAATGTGCAACTAGAAGCACATGTAACTACACTTTATGAGTGGAAAGAATTACAATTGTGGTACAGAATTCAAGGCATAGTCCATTCTTGTATCACATTGTCATTCAACCTATGCGGAAGATTCAAGTCATCAGCGACATCTATCCTAATACAAAATGGACAGTTACTGTGGGGAACGCTCAACCATAGACACATATATATGGTGAGATATGTAGGGGATGTTGGTGCTCTTACTCCTTGACATGAAGAGAGCTTGCTCTCAACATGCTTTGTAAAGTTTAGTCCTACATTGGAAAAGCACCATGAGTTATCTCAACATATATATGAGTATGTGTTGTTGGGATAAGCACATGGGGTGGTGACCCTAAGGAGGGAACCATGTGGGTGATTTTACTAAGAGGTAAGGATAAGGCTCCAAGAAAAGCATTCATGCTTTTTGCTCTTGGGAAATTAATTTCCATTGGAGCTAATCTCCGTAGGGGCTTAGCGACTCGGACTCGGACTCGGACTCGGACACGGACACAGACTCGGGCTCATGGGCTCATGAGACATAATATGGGTTTTGTTGGCGCACTTTGTACTTAGTATGTCAGCTCGTCGTTAGGCGCATAGTACGCTTAAGTTGTGCTCGATGCGCGAGCCACTTGCACAGCCACGCTGTGCGCCAGGTTGCGCGAGTTGCGCAGGTGTGCCAGGTTACGTGAGTAGCGCAGGTGCGCAGGTTGCGCCAGGTGTGCGAGTTGCACAGGTGCGCAGTTGCAGGTGCGCCAGGTTGTGCGAGTTGCGCAGGTGCGCCAGGTTGCGCGAGTTGCGCAGGTGTGCCGGTTGCACCAGTTGTGCAGGTGCACCCGGTTGCGCCCGGTTGTGCCAAGTTGCGCAGTTGCGCCAAGTTGCGCAGGGTGCCAGGTTACGCCAGTTGCACAGGTGCGCCAGATTGTGCCCGGTTGCACGAGTTGCACAGGTGCGCCAGGATGCGCAGGTGTGCTGGGTTATGCCAGCTTGCGTTGCATGTGCAGTGCGTGCAGTACGCAGTATGCGCTCAAGGCGTGCGCACAGCTCGTAAAATTGGTGCAACTCACGCAGTTCGTGGCTTTCCACGTTCTAAATGATTCGTAACTGATCCTGGATTTATGGATCTGACATTATGTCATGGCACACATTTCGGATCTGGACAGTTACATCAGTAGCTATATTCAGAGCCTCTTTCTCTCTATAAATACTTCTAATATTTCAGAAATTCAAAAAAGAGAAGAGAGAGCTGCTGCGCACCGTGTCCTTCCTCGTGTAACCAAAGTCCGTATCGTTCGAGCAGTCCGTCTTAGAGCAATTTTCCAGAGCGTTCCAGAGTTATTCGAACTTGCTGGTTCCTGGAAGCTGACCGTCTGGGCGGATCTAGCTTTGAGCACTGGTGTTTTTGACATCAGCAGGCTACCACCTTCCATCTCTCGCCTGCCATCTTCACTGCTGCCTTTAGCAATTCGGCCAGCATCTTCTTCTTAGAAGCACTTCTATCGTTTGCTACGTTTACGAAATCTTCTTAGATTTTGTATTCCAGAATCCTTCAAGGATCTCTGTTACGTACCTTCCTTGAAGTGTTTCGTTGAAACGTTGTTCTTACAACTGTTTCATTCAGTTTTCTATTGAAAAAATTATGCCCCGGTTCTAACAGATTGATCTCTAATACATATGCATTGTCTAGGCATGAGGACTGTTGAAGAGTAGTGAACAGAGGACACATGCAAATAAAGTCCTTGTTCAATATGATGGTGCAAGAGTGATCTTCACTTGCATAATAGGCTCAATAAATAAGCTTTAGGTCTTGTAGATGTATAGTGCTGCATAAGACTTCGTATTACTTAATGGTAATTATTTCTTTCCTTATGGTTAATAAGTAAACTAGCAGTAGTAATAAATTAATTTTTAATATTTATCTAGGTTCCTTGGACCTACGAACTTGGACTCGGTACCATCTTCTTATTTTCAGTACTCGGATTCAAGCAAGTATACCTTGCCACTATGTCATTCCTTTTATTTACATTCATGTCTTGTTACTTAATTACTTAATTATTGTGCGTCCGAGTATGACTCTGGGTGCAACCAACGATACGTTGGTCGTTACTTGTAGCCTTGTCCACTAGAGTACCCATGTACTGCAGAGCGGATACACTGGTATCTTGCTAGACCCTGACACATGCTTAGACATGGTGATATGATACAGAGATAGGACATGTACCCCCGCATTCGATTGATCATCAGTGCGGTCGGGGCGTACGACGGTAAGTTCATGCTAGATGCTTTCATTATGACATATTAGACCCTACACTAGGGATTATACGTATCGTGGAGTCGACCCGTTCTAGATATTGGGGGGAGGACAGTTACTAGACGGAGGGGATGCTATTGGTCTATATTGTTGACAGTCGGCGGTTTGGACGAACCCTACTGCGATATGATCTCAGGTTCGGAGAGCTCCAATCGTCGAAAGTTGTTCTCATTGCATTTACACAAAGTCATTAGAACACCCCCATGATCTTCATACATTATTTCATAGTGGCATGTTATTATGTATCTTGTTGCGTCCTCCTAAGGACCTGGTCTCCTTCTAGGTTTAGACGAGCAGGCGTACCCGGAGACGTACGAGGGACTAGATGCGACATTGGGTGACGAGGAGATCTCACCAGTTGATTTCATCTGATCGCGTATGGTACCATCTTTGATGCAGTCTTCCATGTAGGTCTGTATCTAGTATCTTACTTCTGTATTCCTTTTAGTGCTTTATTTCAAGACATGGATTTGTCTACCTACTTCACATACTCTTTCTAGTTCTGTATGACTTATTTTGATTACATGACTTATTCGTATTCAGATTAGTTTATTTACTTACTTTGTGGATGAGATTTAGCATGCCTGAGAATATGATATTGTTAGATACAGCTTAGTACGTATTCGAGGTAGCCATTAAATTAAAAAAATTCTCGAATACGTATCTGGGCCTTGTTACGTGCCTCGTCCCGAGTATTTTGGGACTGGAGTGTGACATTGACATAGATGATAAACTTTATGTTGTTAACCACCGGTCTTCCAAACTGCTTTTGGGGAGATGACGTGTCACGACCCGCACCTAGAGTAAGGGCACATGAAGGGTACGTCCAGCCTACGCCGCAGTGTCGGCGATAGAACGCTGTCCTAGGTCACAACATCTAACAATATAATGCTAAACAGTTTATACTCCCCGAATGAGGGTGACATAGCAGAAAGTAAAACTCAATCACAACAAAGGCAGGAAGATAAGATAGAAGATAGATAAATACTGCTGAAAGGAAAGAAAATCCATAAGTACAAACAGAGAGTCTAAGTGTCTAAGATAAATACATATCCCAAGTATCAAATATACAATCATCCAGAGAGTAATGTAAATGAAAAATCCTAGTCTAGAGGGGTATCATCCACTGCTAGTGGGACCTACTGCTGGTCCAGGTCCAAACACTCATCTAAGGTAGCACCTTAAAAGGTATCCACACAGGCCTCCTCCTCATCCTTTGTAATATTTTCAACAGGTCCAGTCAGGACAGGAGCGAGCACAATACATCTCAACAGTTCATAGCAGGTTAAAAAGTATAATCATGCAGTAAAGTAAGATACAGGAACTGAAGAAAGTACAGGATGTAAACAGAGAAAGCTGTAATGGAAATATATACCGTAAATAGAGAACTATCAGTGGCTAGTGAGTCATAGTACAATATAAAAATGTGAATGGCATAGGAGATTCTGATGAGACACTATGGAGGTGATCAGGTGAGATACTACTTGGATATTATTCATATGTCTACTTCTACTCTCCCGTACCCCAATCAATACACAAGGATCCAGCCAGGTTATGTATGATTCCATACAAAGGCCCACAAGGGGTGATACATGGAGGGCCCAAAAATGGGTAATTCTAGGAATGCCCATAAATGGGTGATTCAAGGAAGACTCTGTGATCATGAGAGTACATGTCACAAGTGATCAATAAACCATGAAGCATAGTGAACACCATGTAAGTGAAACGCACAGAACATGTAGTACCCGATGCTCCCTGAGGGGATAACATCTCAAGAAGGGATCTATATAGTACTAATCCGTGTGACCAACGTGACAGTATCAAGTAAAGTAATTTAAAGCAGGAAATAATTCTAAACAGGATATGAAATGATCGGAGAATGTACTCGCCTGGTATCCTGTGTCCGAAAAGAATTATTGTCCGAGGAGTGGTGTCTGTCTCCTATAGAACAGTACAAGTCACTACATGTCTAAAATAATGAAATAGACTGCTACAATGCATCTACATGATGTTTGGGGTCAATCTAGGCTAAAGTCAACCTTTGGTCAACTCTAGTCAACATGTCACGACCCGCACCCTAGAGTAAGGGCACGAGACGTGGGTACGTCCAGCCTACGTCGCAGTGTCGGCGGTAGAACGTTGTCCTAGGTCACACATCTAACAGTTATAGGTGAAATAGTAATACTCCCCGAATGGGGATGACATAACCGAATATATCTCAATCACAGCTAAGGTAGAACAGGAATAAGATAGAATGAAAAGATGATAATATCCAGGAAAGAAACATCACAGAGATACAAACCAGAATTCTAAGTGTCTATAAATAAATACATGTCCAAATCTCTGAAATCCAAATACAGTAATCCAAGTAAAGTAAAGACAATCCTAGTCTAAGGGAGTGTTATCTACTACTAGTGGATCCTGCTGCTGGTCCAAGTCCAGGCACTCGTCTAGTGTAGCACCGTAGTAGGTAGGGCAGAACGTCTCAGCCTCGTCCTCTGTAATATTTCAACAGGTCCAGTCAGGACAGGAGCGAGCACAGTACATCTCAATAATCATAGCAGGTCAGGATATAATCATGCTAGAGAGTAAGATACAAGAAACTGAAGAATAATATGATAAACAGGAAAGACTGTAAATAAATAGCTACAGTATATAGAGAACTAACAGTGTCTAGTGATTTAGAGCACAAGATGGTTATGTAAACGGCACGATGTTATACACGAGTAATCTACAGAGGTTGTAGACGAGTAATCTACTGGATTGAATACATAACCACTTCTACTCCCCCGCCCCAATCAATACACAAGGATCTGGCTAAGTTATGTTATAGTACACGAAGGTCATGTGAATACATGATTATACATAATTTCACACGTTTCGTACACGAATGTCACAAATACAAGGAGTACACGATGTTCACGATAAAGTACACGAACACGAAATACCCGATGTATCCGCTAAGGAGATAACATCACCCAATAAGATCCATATAGTACTAATCCGTGTTTCCAACGTGTCAACATCATGTAAAGTAATCTAAAGCAGGAAATATACTCCTAATGTAGGATATGAAATGATCAGAGAATATACTCGCCTGTAACCGGTGAATTTGAGGGAATATATACTGTCCGAGGAGTGGTGTCTGTCTCCTATAGAACAGTACAAGTTACTATGAGTCTACAATGATAATAAGATGCAAATCAATGCATTCTACATGAATCTAGGTCAATCTAGACCAAAGTCAACTCTTGGTCAACTCTAGTCAACCCTAGAAGTCAAACTAGGTCAACCAAGTCAAACCTAAGTCAAACTAGTCTACACTAGGCTAACAAGGCTATTCTAAGTCTAACAAGACTACACTAGTCTATTCTAGGCTCCATACTAGGCATACCATGCCATAGGCTAAAAGACTAGGCCATGGGCCAATAGGCTATACCATGGGCTAAGCAAGACCATATTCAATATCCATATCTAAACCATACACATATATATATATATATATACAATACATTATATCTTATGGTATCACATACACTATAATATCTAATATATATAAAAGCACACATCCATATATATAGGAATCCTATGTATATACAAATCTCAATTCATATATAGGTATACATATGAAAGAGAGAGGGAAACACATGGATACAAGTGTGTGTATGTGATACATTGCATGTGTGTGTAAGTCTAGAGAGTGAGGGTGTATGTGTTTAGGTGACATGAAAACAGTGAGGACTGAGTGTGATAGCAGTGAGCAATAGTGTAGGTAAACTCAGATTTTGCATATCCCATAACAGTGAAAGGTTCCCTAACTTCATCTCAGATTATACATTGAAATCCCCCTCAAAACCATGTTTGCAGTCCCAACTAGGCCTAATTGAAATTCTCAAAATTTAACATTATTTAACAGTGCAGAAAACTCATGAATCACACATCAAAACCAATTAACAGTCCTGACATTGAATTCTCAGTTTAAAACCAATCCCCAAATCAGTTAAACAGTCCAAACAGGACCCTCATTTCAGATTTAAAACAGTTTGAACATTCCCCCCCTTCAAAACAGTTTTAGTTTATAGAAATCAACATCAATTAAAAATATTAAGTCTAATCAGTTCAAAATAATACCCATGTATACATGCCTATTAAAACAGTCCTATAATTGAATCTCAGTTTGAAATTATAGGAAACAACATCAGTTAACCTATTGAACTCAAACCAATTAAAACAGTCCTCTAAGGAAATCTCAGATTTCAGCCTCAACCCACATCCAAACAACATCAAAATCGACACACACATAGGAATCATGTAGGAGTACATGTTAGGGGTTTAATTACAAGTAATTAACAGTGTTAAATGGGTTTAATTGATTGACAAAACTCATTTTCGAAATCTGGGAAAACAGGATACAATGAACAGTTTCACAGTTTAGGTAAATAGGGAAAAACGAGATTTAACAATCAAAATCAATTTAAAATAATAAAACAGTGGTTGGTAACATATATGTGTTGCATATGTGTCACACAAGAGTTTGTGTCCACTCAAGTGGACACAAACGTGTCCAATCACCCAAAATACAAAAACAGTGCATACACTAGACTGTTCCTCGTGCACGTGTTCACGTCGCTCGTGTGCACGACACAAAGAGACACAACCCACGAGATTGTGTCCACGTGTCAACCTAGTGTAGGGCTAGGGTTAGGATACCCTGTCTCGTGTCCACGTTGTGTGTACGCGACACGAGACACGCGTATCAGTGGCTAAAAACGACAGCCACTGAACAGTGCAAAAACCCGTACACGTGTTCGTGCGTGTCCGACACGACACGTGGGGCCCTGAAACTTGGAGAGCCCGTGTCAGTGTCGGCCCCTTATTGTGTGTCAAGTCCCAAGTGTCGTGGGGTGGCGTGCCGTGTCCCAATCATGCCCGAGTGGCAGGGCACGCACAGTCCCCGCGCGCGCGTGTGCACGACCGCGTGTACACGTGCCCGACACGACTCGACACGACACCAAGAACACACAAAGACACCAGAAACCTATAAGCGTGGTCAAAAACTTTTTTCTATTCATACAATTCCCCAAAATTCACACGAAATGCCCATTGGGGCATTTCATCAAACACCAAAAACTAGACACTGATACGTGTCCAGTTTGGACACGAAAGGACACGAAATTTTGGGGATTCCTATTCCTACAGTTAGGTTAGGTCTAGGGATCCCTAATGATGCAAAAATTACAGAATTCTATGGTGAGGAATTGAATATACCTATGAGTATCAAAAGCTTCAAAAAGCTCCACAAAGAGGTGCTCCTCTTGATGGCCAAACTCCTCAAATGCTCTCCAAATCTGAGAATAGTTATTACCAACAGCAAGTAGAGGAAATTTAGGACTCAATACAATTTGTTTGGGTTAAAAAGCAATAAAAATGGATTTACTAGGACTTGTGGAAGATGGGGGCTTACCTCTTTCTAAAACTTGGCAAGAAAACCTAATGGAGGCTAGCCCTAACTTTGAGGGGTATTAAATAGGAAGGGGAAGATCAATAGTGGCTGCCATGGGTTGATTAGGGTTAGGGTTGGTTCATGGTGTGGGCCTATGGGCTTTAAGTCAAGTCATTAATCATGACTTATGAAGTCATAAGCCATTTTAGTCAAATCAACTCCAAATCTCTCCAAACAAGTTCTAATGACTTAAACCTCACTAAATTAGGTCAAACGAAGTTTACTTAACCTAACCAAGTGGTCTTAACCTAGGTTAGTCACTAGGTTAGTCTTCTAGTCAACACTAGTCAAAGTCAACTATAGGGCCAAAAACAATTCTACTAAAAATCACTAAAAATCATATTAATTATAATAAATCCAAATAATTAATAATAATTCCAAATAATTCGCAAATTTTCAAAAAGACCAAAATGACCAAAATACTCCCAAGCTAGAAAAGTGGTAGTGACACAACCCTAGCAGTCAAACTAGGTCAACTAAGTCAAACCTAAGTCAAACAAGTCTACACTAGTCTAACTAGTCTATTCTAGTAAGCATACACCAATTCTAGACTATACAAGCCAACTAGACACTCACTAGGCAAACAGACACACCCATAGGCTATGAGCCCTAGGCTATAGGCTATATCATGCCTATAACCAACCCACATATCACTATGTACATATCAATATATATATATAATATAGTACACTCATTATAATACATATATTGATATATTTATATAATAAATATAGTAATACACATTAGCATATAGGTTATATATGCTTACACATAGAAGAATAGGAAAGGGGCACATGTGAGGGGTTGTGTGTGTAGAGAACTATGAACATGTGTGTGTACATGGAAAACAGTGTGTATGTGATATGGTGTAGATACATGTGTGTGTAGACAATTGTGTGTAGAGAATTTGTGAGAGGAAATGGTCAATGTGAATGTGTCATATGGAAGGCTAGTGTATGGCATGGTGTGTTGACATGTGTATGTGTGAGATTGTAAACAGTAGCAGGAAATTAGAGGATGGCATGTGTGTGTGTGTGTTCCAGTTTTGTGTGTGTTAGATAGGAATTTGTGTGTGTGTGTGGAGTGTGAGGAAGTAACATAGGCCAGTAGGTAATAATGTGAGTGTGATGGTGATATCAGGAAACAGTGAACTATAGAATGTATAAGAATTTACATGGCAACAATATTTCAAAATTGTTTGAAAACTGGAATCAAGTGGCAGTTTATTAGGAGTGAAAGTTTCAGAATTTTCATTCTCTGTGATACCCAACTTCCTACATCAACATAGCTTCACATAAACTTAACTAATCATGTGTGAAGAACCAACACAAATGCATAAGAATTTAACATGTAATTAACATTCAAAATTCAGTTTTAAAGGAAGGGAAATCTATTCTCAGTTTTCATATTGGATTAACCCAAATTTCAGCAGGTGTAAACATGTTAACATACCATATACAATCAAATTGAAGACCCATCTAAAACCCCAATCAATAACCATTCTCAGGTTTACACACAAGAAATAATTCTCAGTTTTAATATTCAATTTTGTGTATATAAAGGGGTGAGTGAGAGGGTCGCCTGAACTAAGTTAACAATGAACTAACATAGGACTAAACTCAGTTACAGGTTTAGCAATTCATGTAAATCTGGAAAACTAACTTTCGAACTCACTGAACCAGTTAACATATGTATAGGTTCTAAAAAAAATTGATAAATCGTACATAACTCAATTAATACACATTGATACGTATATATAACATGTATATATAAATATACTATACAAAATCCAAACTAACCAATGTCTCAGTACATATACATATATATATACAAGATCAAGTTCCAAAGATTTCAATAAAAACCAAAACTGAAACAATAGGCTGGTACTCTTTTACTCCCATTCCCTTTGAAAACCATTCATTCCATTCGAAATCCATTTTATGTTAATATCAACCCAAGTCATAACTAATCCATAATAGTAACTAATACAGTATATAAGAATCTAAACAACTGCTAAAGCTGATTGAAATTAGCAGGAATATCACAAACTCAGGAAAAAAATTAACTCAGGAAAATACAGTATAGTTAAGGGGTATCAGTCCACATAGGAATTCAATGAATTCGAAATCACTAGCCATCAAAATGATTCCTTAACAACCCTATCTTGTTATCAATATGTTACCATAATTAATCACATTAATTACATGATTCAATTAACATTAAAAATGTAAATCAAGAGGAAGAACAATGAGTTAGAACACTGATACACTAGAGTATCAGTCCATATAGGAAATCGAGAATTTGAATCCAATTACTCATCAAATTTATAATTAAAGAGTTGGTAATTAATAACAAACATATGCTCGTGTCCCACACTTACTGTTGTGTCCAAAAACAGGACACAGAAGTGTCCAACACATCATTCGAACTCAATACACTCGACTGACACAGCTGTGCGACCCGTGCACGTGTCCAAACACCCTCGACACGTATCCATTGGACACGAAACTTCGGGGGTGTCCTGTCAGACACTGCCCCTCCCTTCGTGTCCAAGTACTCGTGTCCACGTGTCCTACAGCTCCTGTACAAACCCTCTGGTAGCAGGGCAGTGCAGCTCGCACGCGCACGGGCGTGTCCACGTGCTTGACACGGCACCAAAACACACGACACAAGCTCAGACACTTAGAAACCCCTAAGTGACACCAAAATCTAATTTCCTATTCAAATACATTCTGAAAACTCGATCGAAATGCCCACTGTGGCATTTCGTCGAACGCCTGCGACTGTCCACTGGTACGTGTCCGATACGGACACGTAAGGGACACGAAAGTGTGCAAAACCTATCCCTACAGCAAGAGGACACCTAGGGCTTCCTAACCATACAAAGAAATTAAAATTTGGTGGAGGGAATAGGGATTTACCTATAGGTGTTGTCCTCAAAGAAAAACTCCAAAAATAATATCTCCCCAAGCTAGCCAATGGCTCCAAATTGTGTCCAAACTGTAGTTAACCTCCATGAACAGTAAGGAAACCCAAATTAGAACACCATGGAAGAAGTTTGGATGAAAAAGGATTAATATTGAATAAAATAGGAAGAAGTTTCAATGGAGGCTAATCTTGTTCTTGAAAAATGAAGGGAAACAAGGAGGCTACTATTTTCGGAGGGATTTTATAGGGTGTTGTTCCCTAGGGAGGGCGGCCACCAATGCTAGGTTTAGGGTTTTGGGGAACATTCTAAGGGCTCTTTCCATCAAGTCTAATCAAGGGCCTACAACCTAGGCTTCACACTTAACTTAAATGCAACCTATTTCATTCTAACTAATCATGACTTAACTCAACTAACCAATACTAACTATTACTAATCATGGCTAACTAGACTAGCTATGACTAATTTAGGTTAGGTCTAAACACAACACAAGACAATCAATTAAAATATTTAAATCAACCATTATAATAATCATTTTAAATTCTAAAATAATATTAAATTCAAATAATTCAAAATTGACAAATACCCTCAAACTAAAAATGATAAATAAATACCCTAATCACATGGCTAGTCTTAGGGCAGACAGTCTCTACGGTTTCGCTAGCTGCACACCAAATCACAAGTCATGATTTAAATAGTTTAAAAACGATTAAAAATTATCAAAAAAATCATAATATGAAATAAATATCAATAATAATAATTATAATTACAAAATTTCAAAATTACCCTCATCTGGAAACTGGGTATTACAATCCTACCCACCTTATAAAATTTTTTTCCTCGAAATTAAGATGATCGCACCCCCTTCTAGGTCAACATAGTCAAGGGCCAATCACTAGTCAATTTTCTCAACATCCTAGTACTTGGTCATCAGCTGGTCAACTTCTTAGGATTTTACCTATGCTAGCTACCTAGGTGTTGGCAACTAGAACTTAGCAAAAGAGAACTCTATAATAGGCTACCTCTTAACTTCCAATCCTATCAAGTCACGCATAACTAAGTACCTACAAGCTGAGCACACCAATCCTAAATACCATATAATATATATATATATTATATAATATATAATATATATATATATATATATATATATAGATATATATTATATGCTCAAGAACAACAACCCATCACGTATATCCTAAGTATATCATATATTATATATGACTGCAACCAAGGGTTAAAGTAGACTATACTTATAAGAGAATGAAACAATGCTCAGAAATTTGGCTAAGGATGAATGGTCTGTAACATCTATATAGGCAAAAGGGAATGATGCTAAGGAGACTGAATTTTTATAAGCTAAAGGACAGGACATTTCGGTCCACTTGTATAGTCAAAGTGAGAGAAACCTACATGGTGACTGAAACATGCCTCTAGATCAACCTGGGCTCTCCTCTCTATCTGGCTGAACTAACTACATGCAGGACAGTGGTCTGAAGAAGTGAACCAAACTGGTGTACAGGAAATACAATAGGCAGTATACTGCAAATGAGTGCAGGCTACGTACCAACAAAATACATTACATATATATATACAAACTATATATATTAACCCTCATCACCTCAACTTTACTCAGGGTCTAAAACACACACTCCCTACCACATGCCTAGCACTCCAATGAAGGGGTCAGATACAGTAAGGTGTGTTGGGACAGAACAGTGGTCAAGGGAGAACTCTTATCAACAACCCACATTATATCCCCAATGAATATAACTGCCCTAAATGGACTGAACAACCCTGCCCAAAAAGGTTTTGTAGGGCAGGTACTGCAGGTTATAATGAAGGGTATTGTAAGGCTATCAAGTAAGGTAATTGCTAAGAGATGCAGTAGGTCACCATGTACAGAAGTAAGGATGAGTGCAGACCTCTAATATGCATGATACTAACTCTCCAGATATGCAGAATATGGTAAGGGGTTGATGGTTATATTGTTGAGTCAATAATTGGTGTCTGAACAATGGTCCAGTGAAACCTGTGATGCAATATGGTAGGTAATGAAAGTTGAGTGCAGGGAACAACTTGTACAAGTCTGAACCAAGGGAACATAGCATCTAGTGAAGGGTCTGCACACTGCCTATTAAGGTTGATCAAACATGACTGAACTCCACACAAGGAGAAATTAACTAAAATAGAAAAGTGAGCCAAATATAGGCTAAATAGCTTGTCAATAATCCTATACAACGATGACCTATAGGTACCAACCAACCCATATCCCATATGCCAATATCATCTGCAACCTATCTATATAATAGACCTCTCGGCCTTAGGTGAAACTAAACTATACTCAAGGGCGGGCTCTGGTCATGGGTGCCTCACTGGAAAATGATAAGGAAAAATATAATAATCATAAGGGCTGCAAGGCATGCTAACATCCTATACGTAACTGGTTGATATTATAAATAACATGGGAATCACCTACACTGGGTTACTATTCTAATACCAATGCTAACTATCATCCCCAGGGCACAAGCACTCTACAAGTCATCATATCATTATACTATGAAAGAACCACATATGAATAAGCTTTACAAAATAAATATTCCTACTCCTAAGTATTTATAACAACAGAAGGGTATGATGTTTAAAACCTTCTCAAGATACAACCTGTTAAACATATGCGTCTGTCCAAAATCATGTTGTCCAGAGTCTCCGTCATGCTAGTGAGCAAGGCTATGATAATCACAAAGTCCTTGACTAGGGTACATACCTCTAGGTTCATGGTATTTAAACTTTTCGTGTTGCCGCATGCGACGACGAAAACCTTAAATTCCCATACCCGAGAAATACATCCAAAATCTGACTACATGTCCTTACTATGCCAACTAATACGACTATCGAAGATTCTAGATCCTATAACTGAGGTGACCTATCCCATATGATTTCTCAGAAGAAAAAAAAACAAACATAACAAAAGAGCAACATGACAAAATTAATCAATCAACAAGGAACAGATGGAATCAGATTTTAAGGTAGTTATAAAAGACAATTACTAGAATGGAATCGAAAAAAACGTGACTTGCAGCAAGATCTCCAATGGTCTGTGCATCCTCGACTATCCTGATGATAGCTCGCCCTGCTGGTTTTCCCTGGTCTGCTGCTGATGCTGCATGAACCGCTGCTGGTGAGAGAAATCGGAAATGACGGAAAAAGGTCTCTGTACAGATGGAGGTGCACCTCCAATGTAGCAGAAACGCCAACCTGAGTCGGCACAATAGGGGCTGCGGTCTCGAGGCCCTAATAAACAGGACGAGAGGTGGCCAGCCTCTCGATAGTATCCTCCGAACCGGAGCGATGAGATCATGTCTCCATAACCATCATGAAGACAGATCAAAACAAGAAGCAATTACTGGAAATAAAGCAAAAAATCAAGGGAGGACAGTTTATATTCAATGGAAGACAATAAGCAGCAATTTAGATAAAAAGAATCTGATAAGGAGTTTTTCCTAATATGATTGAGTACCTTCAAAAATATCCTAATCCTACTGCAGGCTGTAGCGGTACTCTAGTTCGAATACCACTACATAAACTCGACCTGCATGGGCCACCACTAAAAACGTGTCACGACCCGCACCCTAGAGTAAGGGCACGAGAAGTGGGTACGTCCAGCCTACGCCGCAGTGTCGACGGTAGAACGCTGTCCTAGGTCACAACATCTAACAATATAATGCTAAACAGTTTATACTCCCCGAATGGGGGTGACATAGCAGAAAGTAAACTCAATCACAACTAAGACAGGAAGATAAGATAGAAGATAGATAGATAAATACTGCTGAAAGGAAAGAAAATCCACAAGTACAAACAGAGAGTCTAAGTGTCTAAGATAAATACATATCCCAAGTATCAAATATATACAATCATCCAAAGAGTAATGTAGATGAAAACATCCTAGTCTAGAGGAGTGTCATCCACTGCTAGTGGGACCTGCTGCTGGTCCAGGTCCAAACACTCATCTAAGGTAGCACCGTAAAAGGTATCCACACAGGCCTCCTCCTCGTCCTCTGTAATTTTTCAACAGGTCCAGTCAGGACAGGAGCGAGCACAATACATCTCAACAGTTCATAGCAGGTTAGAAAATATAATCATGCAGTAAAGTAAGATACAGGAACTGAAGAAAGTACAGGATGTAAACAGAGAAAGCTGTAATGGAAATATATACCGTAAATAGAGAACTATCAGTGGCTAGTGAGTCAGAGTACAATATAAATATGTGAATGGCATATAAGATTCTGATGAGACACTATGGAGGTGATCAGGTGAGATACTACTTGGATATTATTCACATGTCTACTTCTACTCTCCGTACCCCCAATCAATACACAAGGATCCAGCCAGGTTATGTTATGATTCCATGCAAAGGCCCACAAGGGGTGATACAGAGGGCCCAAAAATGGGTGATTCTAGGAATGCCTAAAAATGGGTGATTCAAGGAAGACTCTGTGATCATGAGAGTACATGTCACAAGTGATCAATGAACCGTGAAGCATAGTGATACACCATGTAAGTGAAACGCACAGAACATGTAGTACCGATGCTTCCTGAGGGAATAACATCTCAAGAAGGGATCCATATAGTACTAATCCGTGTGACCAACGTGACAGTATCAAGTAAAGTAATTTAAAGCAGAAAAATAATTCTAAACCGAATATGAAATGATCAGAGAATGTACTCGCCTGGTATCCTGAATGTCCGAAGAGAAATACTGTCCGAGGAGTGGTATCTGTCTCCTATAGAACAGTACAAGTCATAAATGTCTAAAATAATGAAATAGAGTGCTACAATGCATCTACATGATGTTTGGGGTCAATCTAGGCTAAAGTCAACCTTTGGTCAACTCTAGTCAACCCTAGCAGTCAAACTAGGTCAACTAAGTCAAACCTAAGTCAAACAAGTCTACACTAGTCTAACTAGTCTATTCTAGTAAGCACACACCAATTCTAGACTATACAAGCCAACTAGACACTCACTAGACAAACAGATACACCCATAGGATATGAGCCCTAGGCTATAGGCTATATCATGCCTATAACCAACCCACATATCACTATGCATGTCAATATATATATATAATATAATATAGTACACTCATTATAATGCACATATTGATATATTTATATAATATAATATAGTAATACACATTAGCATATAGGTTACCTATATATGCTTGCACATAGAAGAATAGGAAAGGGGTACATGTGTGGGTGTTTTGTGTGTAGGAACTATGAACATGTGTGTGTGTGTATACATAGAAAACAGTGTGTATGTGATATGGTGTAGATACATGTGTGTGGGTAGACAATTGTATGTAGAGAATTATTTGTGAGAGAAAATGTGTCAATGTGAATGTGTCATATGGAAGGCTAGTGTATGGCATGGTGTGTTAACATATGTATGTGTGAGATTGTAAACAGTGGCAGAAAATTAGAGGATGGCATGTGTGTGTGTGTGTGTGTGTGTGTGTTCCAATTTTATGTGTGTTAGATAGGAATTTGTGTGTGTGTGGAGTGTGAGGAAGTAACATAGGCTAGTAGGTAATAATGTGAGTGTGATGGTGATATCAGGAAACAGTGAACTATAGAATGTATAAGAATTTACATGGCAACAATATTTCAAAATTGTTTGAAAACTGGAATCAAGTGGCAGTTTATTAGGAGTGAAAGTTTCAGAATTTTCCATTCTCTGTGATACCCAACTTCCTACATCAACATAGCTTCACATAAACTTAACTAATCATGTGTGAAGAACCAACACAAATGCATAAGAATTTAACATGGAATTAACATTCAAAATTCAGTTTTAAAGGAAGGGAAATCTATTCTCAGTTTTCATATTGGATCAACCCAAATTTCAGCAGGTGTAAACATGTTAACATACCATATACAATCAAATCGAAGACCCATCTAAAACCCCAATCAATAACCATTCTCAGGTTTACACACAAGAAATAATTCTCAGTTTTAATATTCAGTTTTGTGTATATAAAGGGGTGAGTGAGAGGGTGGCCTGAACTCAGTTAACAATGAACTAACATAGGACTAAACTCAGTTACAGGTTTAGCAATTCATGTAAATCTGGAAAACTAACTTTCGAACTCACTGAACTAGTTAACATATGTATAGGTTCTAAAAAAATTGATAAATTGTACATAACTCAATTAATACACATTGATACATACATATATATATAACATGTATATAAATATACCTATACAAAATCCAAACTAACCAATGTCTCAGTACATATACTATATATATACAAGGTCAAGTTCCAAAGATTTCAAAAAAACCAAAACTGAAACAATAGGCTGATACTCTTTTACTCCCATTCCCTTTGAAAACCATTCATTCCATTCAAAATCCATTTTATGTTAATATCAACCCAAGTCATAACTAATCCATAATAGTAACTAATACAGTATATAAGAATCTAAACAAATGCTAAAGCTGATTGAAATCAGCAGGAATATCACAAACTCAGGAAACAAAATTAACTCAGAAAAATACAGTATAGTTAAGGGGTATCAGTCCACATAGGAATTCAATGAATTCGAAATCACTAGCCATCAAAATGATTCCTTAACAACCCTATCTTGTTATCAATATGTAACCATAATTAATCACATTAATTACATGATACAATTAACATTAAAAATGTAAATCAAGAGGAAGAACAGTGAGTTAGAACACTGATACACTAGAGTATCAGTCCATATAGAAAATCGAGAATTTAAATCTAATTACTCATCAAATTTTCAATTAAAGAGTTGGTAATTAATAACAAACATATGCTCGTGTCCCACACTTACTGATGTGTCTAAAAATAGGACACAGAAGTGTCCAACACATCACTCGAACTCAATACACTCGACTGATACAGCTGTGCGACCCGTGCACGTGTCCAAACACCCTCGACACGTATCCATTGGACACAAAACTTCGGGGGTGTCCTGTCAGACACTGCCCCTCCCTTCGTGTCTAAGTACTCGTGTCCACGTGTCCTACAGCTCCTGCACGAACCCGCTGGTAGCAGGGCAGTGCAGCTTGCACGCGCACGGGCGTGTCCACGTGCTTGACACGGCACCAAAATAATACGATACAAGCCCAGACACTTAGAAACCCCTAAGCGACACCAAAATCTAATTTCCTATTCAAATATATTTTGAAAACTCGATCGAAATGCCCACTGTGGTATTTTGTCGAACACCTACGACTGTCCACTGGTATGTGTCCGATACGGACACGTAAGGGACACAAAAGGGTGCAAAACCTATCCCTACAATAAGAGGACACCTAGGGCTTCCTAACCATACAAAGAAATCAAAATTTTGTAGAGGGAATAGGGATTTACCTACAGGTGTTGTCCTCAAAGAAAAACTCTAAAAATGAGATCTCCCAAAGCTAGCCAATAGCTCCAAATTGTGTCCAAACTGTAGTTAACCTCCATGAACAGTAAGAAAACCCAAATTAGAACACCATAGAAGAAGTTTGGATGAAAAGGATTAATATTGAATAAAATAGGAAGAAGTTTAAATGGAGGCTAACCTTGTTCTTGAAAAATAAAGGGATGAACAAGGAGGCTACTATTTTAGGAGGGATTTTATAGGGTGTTGTTCCCTAGGGGGGCCGGCCACCAATACTAGGTTTAAGGTTTTGGGGAACAATCTAAGGGCTCTCATTCCATCAAGTCTAATCAAGGGCCTACAACCTAGGCTTCACACTTAACTTAAATGCAACCTATTTGTCACGACCCGCACCCACTGTGTGGGCACGAGAACGTAACTACGCCCAGCCTACGCCGCAGTGTCGACGGTAGAACGCTGTCCTAAGTCAATCATCTAAATATAAAGGTACCTGTACAGTATATACACTCTGAATGGAGGTGACATAGCAATATACAGTCTCAATCACATCTAAAGCAAAATGAAAGATAGGAAGATAGATAGATAAATACTGGAATGAAGAAAAACCACATAAATACAACCAGAGTCTAAGAGTCTACTGACATAACAAATTAGAACACCAGCTCAATACAAGACTCTAACACTGAAATGAGAGAATATACACAAACTAGATCTCAAAAGACAGAAATAGAAAACCTAGACTAGGGAGCCTCAGTCTCTAAGCTAGTGGATCAGGCTGGAAATCTGGGTCACACATGGCATCTACAGCTGCCCCATAGTAGGTGTCTAAGCAGGCCTCCTCCTCATCCTCTGTAAAAATTTTAACAGGTCCAGTCAGGACGGACGGAGCGAGCACAAAACATCTCACACAGTTCATAACGAGTTAGGAAATATAAAGCATACAATAGAGTAAAGTACATGAAACGCTGAAAGAAGAAGATATATGAAAAATAGTAGATTTGATAACAGGAAATATCTAAATATGATAAGTAAGACTGTAAGGAACATGTGATTTTAGAGCACAATATGGTTATGTAAACGGGTTAGGTTATACAATAAAATGGAACTCCTTTGTATGTGGGTGTACAATGGACATATACAATTTCTTATACAATACGATTGACATAACCATTTTCTACTCCCCCTCCCCAATCAATACACAAGGATCCAATTCAGTTACGTTACCTTATACAATGACTTGTACAATGACTTGTACAATGGCTTGTACAATGGCTCAATGTGATACTGAGAGTACAATATGCACAATGAGTGTACAATGATAAGGATATTCATAAATACAACATGTAAGTGAAACGCACATCACAATATGTACTTAGTGAATACAAGGAGATAACATCTCAGAAGAAGATCCATATAGTACCAATCCGTGATAACAGTCGTGTCAGCATCAGGTACAGTAATCTAGAGCAAGAATGTAAATCCATACAAGTATGAAACGGTCAGAGAATGTACTCGCCTGATAGCCTGAGTGTCTGAAGAGAATATACTGTCCGAGGAGTGGTGTCTGTCTCCTATAGAACAGCATAAGTCACAACAAGTCCAGAATAGTGTAATGTAGTCCTACTAGGTCAACCAAGTCTAATTAAGTCTAAACTAGGCTAACCAGGTCTAACAATTCTATTCTAGACAACATACACCAAACCTAGGCTATACTAGCCAACAACAACCACATAATTTACCTTACCTTAGCTATCTATCAAGAGACTCATAT
Source organism: Iris pallida (assembly GCA_029216955.1). Lineage (NCBI taxonomy): Eukaryota > Viridiplantae > Streptophyta > Magnoliopsida > Asparagales > Iridaceae > Iris > Iris pallida. Next base: position 33,501 of record JANAVB010044366.1, read on the forward strand.
ATACAAGAGTAAAAGCTCACACCTATATACATACAACACATATATAGAGCATTTATATTAGTACAAGCTTACCAATTAAACATTGGAACCACACATTAACTAGGATTGCAGAGAGAAAGGGAGAGAGGGCTAGTGTGTGTGTGTTCTGGTGTGTGTAGACAGGAACAATGCAGGAATTAACTTAGTGAAAAGTGTGTGTGCAAATTGGAGAGTGTATTAGGGTCTATGCCTAAAAGAATCTGTGACTTGCAACACAGTGAGCAGTGGACAAGTAGGTGTGTGAGTGAAATAGTGGCTATATACAATGCAGGAAATACAACCAGTGAAAGAGGGGCAGTATATAACAGGGAATGGGTAGGCTAGTGTGCAGGAGATAATAGTGAGTAGTGTGTGTGTCAACAAGAGAACAGTGAATGATAAAAGGAATGCAGTACAACATCAAGTAAAAATGGATTGGTTTACACTAAAACTCAGGTTATATAGAACTGAACTCAAACTCAGTTTAAGAAAAAGAAGGAAAAAGAATCAATTCATTGCTCAACTCAAGTTCACACCAAAAACTGGAACTAATCTCAGCTTTCACTTAGGTTAACACACCACAATATGAGATAAAATCATAGTTAATATCAGTAAATTCTCAGGTTATAGGAACTGAAATTAAAGCTCAGTTTAAGAAGAAAAGGGAAAAAGGAATTCAATTCACTATTCCCCTCCTCTTTCAAACTCAGTTTTCACATAAACAAATTGAACTTGAAACTATCTCATAAGGTATCATTCAAAACCTTTCAATAATCAAAACTGGAACCTTTAACTATCAAGTATTCATCTATCATTAATATTGCAGCAAGGAAAGGAAATCATTTGTCCAATGCTAAGAAAAACTGAACCAAATGTCCCCACATTTCCTATTTAAATTTCAAAGTCCACACAACACCAAACATCCCAAAATTTGAACTATAGTTAGGCAGCATATAAAACATGTTTGATCTTTAAAAACATGAAATTATCAATAATTGCAGGTTAATTAACCAATCAAAACCCAAATGTGAAATCTGGAAGCAAACGGCTGATACTACATTTCAAGAAATGGGGAAATGGCAAATCACTAATGAAATTGATTTAAAACCTAATTACAGAGGTTGGTAACTATTTACAATTAGTGCACGCTACACAAGTTATTTGTGTCCATGAAATTGGACACAAATGTGTCCACACAACAGTGCACAAGACAGTGCCTAATGTGCTGTGTCCTCGTGCACGTGTGCACGAGTCTCGTGTACACAACAGGGGTCAATCCAAAGCTCATGTTCAATAGCACAGGTTCACTACCTATAGGGCTATCCATAGGACACCCTGTACCGCCGTGTCGTGTCGCACAGGCATGTCCACACACACGTATCAGAAACAAAAATACACACGATTCACAGCCTGTACAAAACCCGTACGGTGTCTCGTGTACCCCCGACACGACACGAAAGGTCGTGCCACTTGGGGAGTATCGTGACAGACACTGCCCCACGTGTGTGTCAAATATTTCGTGTCCATGTTGTGTCCAGGGAGATCTTGCCCCCGAGTAGCAGGGGATTCCCTGTAGCAGCGCGCGGCGTGTGCGTGTGCATGTCCACAACATCAAGCGACACAGGAAGACACGAAAACTATGACACGAAGACAGGAAACCAAAAGCTAGATCTAAAACCTATTCCCTATTCAAAAACAATAGACAAACTCGATCAACAGGCTCTCAGTGGCATTCTGTCGAACACCATGACCAGTGTTCTGATATGTGTCCAGAATGGACACGAATCCTCCGACACTCGACTCGAAACTTATCCAGACCTTAGGGGGACCCTTAGGGCTTCCTATACATGAAGACAAATCAAAAATCGATTGAGAGTTGAAGAAATTACCTCTTGTTGAACTTTCAATAGAAACTCCCTATGTAATGCTCTCCACTTGGTGACCAAATCAATCCAAATCAACCTCAAACTGAAATGGAAGCTCAACAACAGCAATAACACTATTAGGTCCTATTGGAATAATTTAGAAAGAAAAAGGAATAGCAAAGGAGCTCTAAAAATTAAATGACATAAAACTCACCTCCTTGAAATTAGGGCTCTTCCTAAGAAAGAGGCAACCCTAGATTTGGGAGGGGTTTTATATGGGGGAATCCCTAGGTAGAGGGGTGTGGCTAGCCACTAAGGCTTAGGGTTAGGGTTTTGTCAAACTATTGGGCCTTGGGCCAAGTTACAAAGCTAATGAGGATTAAATTTAATCAAGGTTCTAAAACCATAAGTCATGACTTGTGACTTCCTAATCCTATTGCTAAAATGACTTAAACCAAGTGCTAGGCTAGGTTAGACTAGAGTCACTTGACCTAACCATGACCCACTAACTAGGGTTAACTTCTAGGTAGGTCTACAAGGTCAACACTAGTCAAAAGTCAACCTAGTTCAAACTATCTCAAATAATTCCTAAAAATTCTCATAATTCAATAAATTCTAATAAATTTAAATAATAATATAATCCCAAATAATTCTTAAAATTACAAAATGACTAAAATACCCCTCAGTCTGGAAATGAACACTAGCAAGACACCAAATCATAAGTCATGAATTTAAATAGTTTAAAATAATTAAATATCACTAAAAATCATAGCATGAAATAAATACCATTAAATAATAATTATAATTATAAAATTTCAAAATTACCCTCTTCTGGAAAACTGGGTGTTACACTATTTCATTCTAACTAATCATGACTTAACTCAACTAACCAATACTAACTTACTAACCATGGCTAACTAGACTAGCTATGACTAATTTAGGTTAGGTCTAAACACAATACAAGACAATCAATTAAATAATATTTAAATCACACCATTATAAATAATTATTTAAATCCAAATATATATTAAATTCAAATAATTCAAAAATAACAAAATACCCTCAAACTAAAAAAGATAAATAAATACCCTAATCACATGGCTAGGCTCTAGGGCAGACAGTCTCTATGATTTCACTAGCTGCACACCAAATCACAAGTCATGATTTAAATAGTTTAAAAATGATTAAAAATCATCAAAAAAATCATAATATGAAATAAATATCAATATAATTATAATTTTAAATTTTCAAAATTACCCTCATCTGAAAAACTGGGTGTTACATGCTGCACTCACGGCTACTTTCATTCTAAATAAAGTATCGTTCGCAACTTTTGAAGGTACTCATCATGAATTCTGGTTAGAAGTCAAACCTAACTTGAATGTCATTCGAGTGTGGAGGTGTCTGGCATATATGAAGCTTTCGGATATGAAGATTCATAAGCTAGGTACGAGAAGTACAAAGACTACATTCTTGGGATATGCTGAAAAGAGTGATTCTTGAAGGTTTCTTGATACCAAACAAATCATATTATTGAATCTCGTGACGCAAAATTCTTTAAATATAAATTTTTAATGCAAAAGAACATTGTTCTCACGGAAATTCTAAGAATAGTGTCGGTACAAAAGAGGTTAGTGCTCCAGATGAAGATATAGTCCAAGAAGATATTGTCATTAAAGAGACAACACGTGAACCAGAAATCGTAGAGCCATTGACTAAGCGAGAGAGGAGGCAGAAGAACTTCAAAGATAATTTTATCAATTATCATGTGAAAGTAGATCCGCTTACCTATGATGAGACGATGAAGACCAGAGATGTCTTTTAGGATGAGGCTGTCAATGATGAGTATGACTTAATCACCTCCAACAACACTTGGGTGTTGGTCGATCTACTTGAAGGATCAAAACCAATCAGATATAAATAGATCTTCAAGAAGAAGATGAAGGCCGATAGAACTGTTGACAAGTTCAAGGCAATACTAGTAGCCATGGGGTTTTCTCAGAAGCAGGGGATCGATTACTTTGACACATATGCTCAATGACGACCATCAGGATATTGATTGCTTTGGGTGCAATTCATAAGCTAGTAATTCATGAAATGGATGTAAAAACAAATTCCTGAATGGAGATCCGACCGAAGAGATTTACATACAACAACCTGAAGGATTTGTCGTTAATGGTCTTGAAGACAAAGATTGCAAGTTGGTGAAATCAATGTATAGTCTGAAACAAGCTTCCAAGATGTGGAAAAGAAAGTTTGAAAATTTATAAGATCATACACACGGCTACAAGATCAACTAGACGGATATGTGTGTTTACACTAAGTTTGCTGATGGGAAAGAAGTCATCGTTTGCTTTATATGGACGACATGTTAATCCTGGGTACGGATCTACAATGTGTCACGGAGATAAAGAAGTTCCTTTTGTCCAAGTTCAGTATGAAGGACAAAATGGGAGATACTGATGTTATCCTCGGAATAAAGATCATTCGGACAGAAGCCGGGATGGCGTTGTCATAGTCACATTACATTGAGAAAGTGCTCACTCGATATGATTAGAATCTTCCAGGGATTGATACTCCGTATAGTAGTGACAAAAGTTGAAGCCAAATACAAGGGAAAGTCTCAAAAAGTTGGAGTACTCGAGGGTCATCAGGATGTATGCTATAAATACCACGAGGCTTGATATATTTCGTCGTGGGGATAATGAGCACTGGAAAACTGTGAAGAGTTATGCGATATCTCAAGAGGACTAAAAAGTTTGCACTATACTACAGCGGTTATCCGACAATAGTAGAAGGTTTCAGTGATACAAGTTGGTGCTCAGAAGTTGAGAGCAAATGTCCACAAGAGGATATGATTCTTCACAGGAGGAGCTGCTATATCGTAGAAGTCGAAGAAGCAGACCATGCTTCCTCATTCATCAATAGGATCTAACTTCCTTGTACTGGCAGCTGTAGCGGATGAAGAAGAGTAGCTTAGGAAGCTCATGTATGATCTTCCTCTAGTTGGTACACAAATTTGACGGAACCGATCTGCTGCGACAACCAAGCGACTGTAACGGTGGTATCAATTGATCTTTAATGGTAAGAAAAGAAATGTGTCGCTTAGGCATAGACACTAAGTGATTGCATCAAGGATGGACTCATTACAGTGACTGATGTTTAGCGCCAAAAGAATCTGGCGGATCCGTTTCACCAAAGGCCTCAAGCGTTAGCCGGTCGAGCACACAACAAAGAAAATGGGCTAGAAGGCATCCTGATATTGTGACGTTGTAATTCTACCATAAATTTTATGCTATTAGTACAAAGTGAAATCTACTAGACATTAAGCTTTTGGTTCAAAGAATGATCATTGACTAGGAGAATATCAGGAATAGTGTAGTTTTTAGACACTAGGGGGTTACGGACCCAGAACTACTGTTGTCTACTAATTATTCTTTTAATAGAACATATCCTGTGGGAGGATGACTTTGATGCCTTAATGAGTTCTCGGTGTCACTACCATATTTTTGGAATAGGGGTATTGTTGTCATTTTACATTATTTATATAGTGGGTATTTTTTAATTAACTAAGTATGATTGTTGCATTATTAGTTGACTAACCTATTTATTGGACCTTTGATTTGTGGACCTAATTGGACTAGACATGACTACTTTGACATATATTCTAGGATGAATAAAATTAGCCACATTTAAGTCATGTTGAGTCAAGATTAGGAATAGAATTAAGCCAACACTTAGACTAGAATAAAGCTTCATTTAAGATAAGTGTTCATGACAACTTGAGGGGTAGAATGGACGCTTTAAAGGGGATTTTAGGGCACCCTTCATGGCTGGTCATAAAGAGGGTTTTCTTCCTTTTTTATTTATTTTGAGCCTCCATATACCCTAGAAGAGCTCTCTACTTGTAAGCCCACACTACTAAAATGCTCAATTGGCGACGTAAATTAGCGACGTTGGCAAAACGTCGCTAAATTGTGCATATTAGCGACGTTTATTTGAAACGACGCTATAGTCGCTACTAGCGACAAAAATAGCGACGTGACAACGACGTATATTAGTTGCATGAGCTAGTCGTCGCAAAATGTCGCTATGACGTCGCTAGTAGCGACTAATTTAGTGACGTTAAGATGAACGTCGCTAAATTCTAATTAAATTTCTCCACCGATTCATTTTCTCCTTTTACTCTCTCACTCTCTCTCCTCCCCCCCTCCGGCGCTCTCACTCTCTCTGACGACTCTCACTCTCTCCGATGACTCTTACTCTCTCCGGCGACTCTCCTCCTCTCCGGTACGTGACTCTCCCCCCTCTCTCTCTCTATTTTGGTTGTTGGTGGTTGGGGGTGCGGGTGGCTCGGGGGGAGGGGCAGGGGGATGCGGGTGGTTGGAGGGTGAGTGGGGGTGGCTAGGGGGTGGGCAGGGGGTTGATGGGGCTGAGAAAGGGGAGCTAGGGTTCGGGTTAGGGGTGGGTATGTGGGTGGAAGGGAGGGGGGGGGGTGAGGGCGGGAGAGAGGAAAGCAGGGGCGTGGGGGCGGCTGGGTTAGGGAAGCAGTGGGGGTGGGGGCGGCTGGGGGGGGGGCAGGCGGGGAGGGTGGGGGGGCTGGAGGAGGGGAGCATTAGGGGGGGGGGGCTGGGGGCAGGGAGCAGTAGGGATGGGGGCAGCTGGTGGAGGGGGGCAGGGGGGTGGGTGTGAGACTCGTCTCACAGTATCGGTATTATATACGGATACGTATTTTGTATTGTATTTCGTATTTTCTCGATTTTCGGAACGCTTTAAAATTTTCCTAAATTATAGATTTTCTCCTTGGTCGACATACCACGGTGTATCGGTGTATACGACGGCATACGCCCGGACAGATTTCCATATTTTAGATATTTTTGATTTCAGATATTTCGTGAATAGTGTCTGCGTATTCATGAATAGTATTTTGGATTTTGATGAATAATGTTTAGATTTTCGTGAATAGTGTAGATGCATTGGACAATTGGTTTTCTTTCAATGGCTAGGATTGATATAGAATGTGACATGAATCACGATCCAACGGTCAGATTAATTCACCCCTTCTTATATATATCCATTAAGTCTCTTCTCCTCTCTTTTATTTTTTTTTCATTTCACCTTCACTCTCTTCCTTCCTCAAGTAGGAAGGCTTGGCTTGAGGCCTAGAGTGTGGTTTCGGAACCCCTCTTGGTGGTAGTAGAAGAT
>JANAVB010044367.1:0-50721 GCA_029216955.1 Iris pallida
ACGACTAGCTTCATGATCAACTGAATATGTAATATTGGGACACCTTTTATTGTAATTTGGTGGTCAAACATCTTGTAAACTATATTACTTGCATGAGATTGGACAATAGCTTGACCTTAAGAGACCATTGGCTTGTAGTAACCTTCATATCTAGACCCGTGACCATATAGCGAGGTAGATTCCATTTCAATATACGTAGCTGGCTATGTTCGCCCCCGCTCTCCAGTATTCTGGTTCTGGGGCGTCATATGGTTTAAGTGGTGGCCCATGCAGGTCTTGCCAATCAAGAAATGTGAGGGTTTACCGCAATAGATGTCTAAATCAGTACTCGTCCTTGATCTCTGTTCATCTCCTCTGATTCTCTGGAATCTTGACCTGATCACATGCTGTATCGTTGATCTGTCCTGGTCCTTCCTTATTATTTCTATGTCGTTTTCTTCAGCGGCATTGTTCATGAACCAGCCGATCAGCAAGGCGGAGCAACTCCGTGGACCAGCAGCCCGGAGATCAAGCCCAGCACTCCAGAGTAGCCTCCAGAGTTGTGCCTACTGGAGGAGCCCCCAGTTCAGTCTGTTCAGCCTGCCGAGCCGGATGATGGCACTTTGGTAGGTCTCATCAGGACCTTGATAGCTTCCCAGGATCGTCGAGGAGACGCCTTGCACCAGGTAGTTGCAGATGCTTTTGACCAGAGGCGGTCATCCAGGGAACAGCGCGGCCTACAGCTTCAAGCGCTTGAACCCTCCATTCTTCGACGGCAGCAAAGATGCGATTGCCGCAGACGCTTGGCTTCAGAATACCAGGTGGTTCTGGAAGCAGCTAGGACACCTGAGAATGAGAAGGTGGCGGTGGTACGCCTACAGCTGCTGGACTTGGCTCAGTTGGGACAGCGCAAGCCATGGGATTAGTGGCACCCATTGCTTGGGCAGTATTTAGAGAAAGATTCCAGACGAAGTATTTTGATGCTGTAGCTCGGTACGACCTACAGACGAGGTTTACCAACTTGAAGTAAGGAGGCAGAACGATCGAGTTATGCATCTGAGTTTCTAGACTCAGTAGGTTTGTCCCCACCTTGGTGGCAACCGAGTTTGATAGGGCCCAGCGGTTCCAGCAGGGACTATATTTGGAGATCTTGTTAGCAGTCGAGCAGTTCGAGCACCAGACGTTCGATGCGGTATTGAAAGCAGCTAGGAGGCATGAGTACACCTCCCAAAGGATCGTGGATAGGACGGAGTAGGAAGCGGTCCCACAGTCAGATGCACCAATCATCAGCTCCAGCCCCGGCAGCTAGGAGTTTGACCATTGGAACTCCCGAGGCGGGCGGCCTCAGTAACGTCGGTTCAGCATTCAACCCCGACGTACCCGCAGCAGCAGAAGCAGACTTCCGTAATGGGATGTTCTTATTGTGGGAAGCCAGGCCATGTAGTGGCGGATTGTCGTAGGGCGCAAGGATTGTGCCTGGCTTGTGGAGCGGCAGATCACAAGATAGGAGCCTGCCCAAATAGGGGTAGTTCGCCTCCTCCACCTAACCAGTCCATCGGTTAGGGGACCAGCACCTATGCAGCAGCAGCAGTACCCGAGGCCCTTATTGCCTCAGGCCCAGGCATTTCTCATCAGAACCAGCAGCAGTACACACCAAGCCCAAGTGCAGAAACCGACAGAGAGGTTTCCAGCAGAGGGGACCCGCAGCTAGAGGTCAGGCCATGATGATGGCTATGGAAGAAGAAGTTGCACCAGGTGAGGTAGTAGCAGGTACTATTCTCGTCAACTCCTCTCCAGCATTGGTAATTTTTGATTCTGGTGCATCGCATTCATTCATGTCTGCACGATTCGCGACACGGATAGGATTGGAGCCCGAGTCATTATCAGTGAGGCTCAATATACTACTGGTAATGGTCTTGTGGTGTAGATCGAGTGTTTTTCTCGTGTCGGATCGTAGTTAGCGGTAGAGAGTTCCCCGCTAGATTTATAGAGTTCCCTATGGCAGACTATGTGTAGTCTTAGGCATGGATTGGTTGAGGAACCAGATGCTAGGATAGACTGCCACATTGGCAGGTTGCTTTAGTATTCCAGGAGAACCAGAGTTTTATTTTCCAGAGGCGCAGTGGAGCCATATTTCCCAGTATTGCGATGGCAGTAGCAGCAGTACAGTTGCCCCGGATAGTTGAAGAGTTTTCAGATGTCTTCCAGAGGAGCTTCCAGGGATGCCGCCAGAGCGAAAGATCGAGTTCACTATAGACTTGATCCCCGGAAGCACTAGTATCAGAGCGAGTCTACAGAATGGCGCCTTCAGAGTTGGAGATTTGTACAAGAGATTGAAGAACTCAGGACCAAGGGATTCATTCGTGCAAGTGGATCACCTTGGGGAGCCCCGATGCTCTCTGTGAAAAAAAAGGATGGTACGTCCAGGTTATGTGTAGATTATCGTACCTTGAACTCAGTGACAATCAAGAACAGATACCCTCTTTCGAGGATAGATGACTTGTTTGATCAACTCAAAGGGCTTCAGTATTCTCGAAAATAGACTTGCGGTCAGGATACCACCAGATCAGAGTCAGAGAGTAGGACATCCCAAAGACAGCGTTTAGATCGAGATATGGCATGGGAGTTCCTTGTTAGCCTAGGCCTCAAAAATGAAGTCACGCTGAGTTGATCAGAACAAGTCACGCAGAGTGATCCGAGAAGCAGCACAAAAGATACGCTAAGTTCTGCCTGTCATCTCCTTTAGAATCACGCAGAGACAGCTCAGCCATACGTCAGAATCATAATAACTGACAACACAGCAGTCGAGAAACGTCTCCTCGTATGCCACGTATGCACAGAACCGAGAGATCATCGCCGTCTTTTGTGTGATTTTCGAATCTTCCTTAGCAAGACTCACTCTTCACCAAGTTGGCGTGACTTTGGGTCTTATCTTCATTTAATGGCGGCTGACAATATAATCAATGTCAGAGATTTTGTGTCAGACGAAGCGTGCCAAATCAAGACAGCTGGCGGTTTGCGTGGATTCTGAACCTTCGCTTCCTCAAGTTTGCGTGGATTTTTGAGTTATTCTTCTCAAAGCCTGCGTGAATTCTGAAGTATTCTTCTTCAAAGCTTGCGTGGATTTCGCTTTCAACGAGTCTCTGCGTCAACGAAACTGCGGGATTTTTGCCTTCAGCAAGACAGTGGATTTCATTTCAACTGGAGTACGTGGCAGCCATGCCACCGATCTCTCTCTCGCGTGCCCAGTAACTTGTACACGACCCATGCACTAATGCCATGTGTCCAACAGTTACGGCCACTTCCAGTAACTACTCACTAACCCTGCGTGTATTAGAGTCTGCGTGACTTTTCAAATGCACCAGTGGTGAGGTAGTTATCTTTTCAGTTACTGTTTTGACTCTATAAATAGAGTTCTTTTTTCTCATTCATTGTACAGATACATTGATATCTACTGTCAAAATTTTGAGAGCTTTTCTTCTTCGCATAGTCCAAGGGATAAAGCGATCGTCTTCTAGATCGAATTCCTACAGTTGTAATTTTCCCAGAAACACAACAATAAAGAGAATTTCTTTATGGAAAACAAATTGGCGACTCTGCTGGGGAAAACCATCTCCTCTTCTGAGATGGTAACAACTCATGCGACACTTCGTCAATCGGCTACGAAGAAGGTGATGATGATCAATTCGATCAACTCGCCTATGAAGAAATGCAGCGGGCTAAGGGTGGCAAGCCCATTCCAGCCTCCATCATCACTGCCAAGTCGAAGGACACTCTGTCTATGTCCCTAAGAATCAGTTGGCAGTCAATGGTGAAGTCTCTGCCATAGTGTCTACTCCTAACACTGGCAAGAACTCCACTGCACGCACGCACACTCTTGTGCGCTCGAGATGACAGTAACTAAAAGTCACGTTGACAGTACTGGCTCCTTAGCCGAATCTGTTCCAGCGTGCAAATTCAATTCTAAAAGTCACGCTGACAGTACTGGCTCCTTAGCCGAATCTGTTCCAGTGTGCAATTCAACTCTAAAAGTCACGTTGACAGTACTGGCTCCTTAGCCAAATCTGTTCCAGTGTGCAATTCAACTCTAAAAGTCACGCTGATAGTACTGGCTCCTTAGCCAAATCTATTCTAGTGTGCAATCCCACATTCAAAAGTCACGCTGACAGTACTGGCTCCTTAGCTAAATCTGTTCCAGCGTGTAATTCTAAAATCAAAGTCACGCTAACAGCTCTGGTTCTTTAACCAAGTCTGTTTCAGCGTATATTTCATCAGAGAAGAATAACTCCTTAGTTATCTCTTCTTCTTCACCGAGTTCTACTAGAACTGGGGGTGGTCTTCCACACAAAGTCCCTTCGAAAAGGAATAACTCTTTAGTTGTTTCTTCTGCTCCTGTAGTTTTTTACTCCAGGAACAGCTTTGACTGATACTTTTGTTAGTCAAAGGAAAGGAGATGGTCTTTGACTACTTCCTTCTGGACATTCTATGTCTCAACATCTGAATGAGTCTAAGAAGAAACATTCCTTAATGTCTTCTTCTTTGATTTCTTCAAATTGGGCACAGAATCTGTCCATTAAAGAGGTCTGTTACCAACTCCTAATCAAGGGAGTGGTTAACTCTTCCTTCTCTGCAAATATCCAGATCAATGGAAGAAAAACTCCATGTTTCCAAAATTAATATGTTACCTTCCACTGATTTAAGAACAAAACTCAGCACTTCTGGTGTTAAGAAACCATACCAATTGGATATGAAGATAAAAGATCCAGATGCAGAGTATGCAAGAATTATGTGGCTCATATTAATCACTCTTTATAATCAAGAGCCATCAAGACCCAAGAACAGGAAGTATATTCCTCAATCTTCACAAACAATTTACGGGAATATCTTCAACAGAAGAGAAGGAGTAATTCTATATCAAAGGAACATGCTGAATGTGACTTCTATCCAAGAGTCATAATTCAGTGCAGATGTGAATCAACAGTTCAAGACCATGGTGATCATGAATGTGACTTCCAGCCAAGAGTCACAATGCAATGCAGATGTCAAAATAACGACAGTCTGTCTTTAATAGGATTCAGTATGAACCTATGCCTGATGAAGATGAGCCTTTGTTTGCCTCTGTCAACATGACTTCTCGGGACACCGGGGTAGAGTTGATAGTCCAGATGGAGTATATAGAAACACCAGAGCAAGAGTCCTGGCTTCTAGTCAAAGAATTTGATCCCTGAAATTGATTCTGAATTTCTTGGAGAATCTAACTTCCCACCTCTTCCTACTGGGGGTAATTCTCCTATAGTTGACTTTGATACACGAAGCAATGATTCAGAGCATACAACATCTACTAGTTCATCATAATCCCTCATACAGTCACGACTTACATGGTTGATGGGAATACTGATGAACCTTCTTCTTCCCTGACTCCTCAGATCAAAGAATTGCTTCTTTGGAACAGTAAATGAAGTCTATGACTGACACAATGAAGTCAATGTATGAACTCATGACAGCTCAGTTACAAAATTGACAGACTGTATCAGATGCCATACCAGTTGATACTGATATAAGTCCAGTACAAGTTCCTCTAGCAGTACAATCCAATACTCCTGGACCTGCTCAACCAAATCCTAGTCTCTCTGGAGCTGGGGTAGTGCTTACAATGCTGTTCCTCCTCCCAACTATCTACAAGCCACAACTCCACAATCTTCGGGAGTTGTCTCTGAAGAATTGAAAAATCTCAAACTCAATTCGAGGCATTCAAACAGAAGGATGGTTTACAAAGGTTAGACATCAAGCAGCCTTATCCGATAGAATGGAAGCAAGTATCATATCCTCCTAAATACAAGCCTCCTACTATCTCATTCTATGATGGAACCACTTCTCCAAGTCAGTTTATCAATCACTTTGAAGTGATGACTGATCAACTACAACCAAGTGATGCCCTCCTTACTCGGGTATTTATTGGATGTCTCAAGGGAACGGCTTATGAATGGTATAGAAGTCTCCCAGATAGGAGTATTACCTCATTTACTGGTTTCAACAAATTTTCTTGAAAGGTTCTATGAAGGGCTTAATGACATGACTATGTCTTATTAGAATCAAGCAGAAAATAATGAATCTACAGAGGAATACATTGAACGGTTTCGAAGAGAAGCTCTGAAGATGCCTCTTGGAACTCCTGATGCTGTCACCATTGACACGTGCAAATCAAACTTGTTGCCAATCATCAGTATGTGGACAGGGTCCACTCATTTCAAGATTGGCCTTCCTTCATAGTCAGTGCTAAGGCTGCAGAAATCAGTGCTGAAACCTTCAAAGGTTTAGGAGTGCAGATGACTCCTAAAGAAACAGGACAAGGTGCTAACAATAAAATAATGCTCGCAAAGGAAAAGAAACTCTTGAAGTTAATCTTCAGAGCAAAGATGCATCAAATGTTCAAACTCCTGCCTCTACAACTCAACAATCAAGAACACCTCGCCCAGAAAGAATATTCTTTTGATGACGACGATGTCCTTGGTATCTTTGAATGTCTGCTGAAAGGTAATAAAATACAATTATCAGAGATCAAGAAACCTGATGAAGTAAGACAGATCATCCTAAATTCTGTCCATATCACAGAATGCTGGGTCATACAATTCGTACATGTTATGTATTGAAAGGAAAGATCCAAGAAATGATTAAATCTGGAGCTATCTCTCTTACTCCAAAGAGAAGACCGTCACCTCCAACGTCTCTATGCAATTTGGAAATTTCCTCCTCAACTCCTTGAAAGTGAGATTGTTCCTATTCCCAAGGCAACTCTTGACATAGTGAATCTTCCTCCTCCACAGTCTGAAGGATTAGTGCCAATCACTTTAGAAACAGGGGACAATCAGTGGATCCATCCTGATCTAGTGGCAGATTTTGAATCGCCTTCTCCTCAAAAGATTTCTTCTCAAAATCCAAGAAGGCTGGAAAGATCAAGTCATGTCATATGACTTCTCTTGGGTCTACCTCTGATACAGAGCCAAAAGACAAAGAAGAAGCACTTGTTAGTGCTACTCGAACGGGGAAACCTTACCTAAAGGATTATTAAAAAATCCTGAAGATCCTACTGATATCCCTTCAGATGCTAAAGATGCTCCTAATGTTCCTCCCGAAGAAAACCCTACTGAACCTGTTCCTCCCAAGCCTACGGCTCTGGAGAAAGGCAAACAACAGGCTCGGTTTGATAAGCCAATCAAGAAGTCTTCTCCTCTTGGACTTCAGAAGCCTTACAACTTCGACATTTTGGCCATCAGCTTGCTAACTCCCGCTAGAATGTCCCTTTTTGAACTTCTACGTCTTTCCAAGAGACTCGGGAGACGTTAAGTGAAGCACTTCTACAGCTGACTCTTGTCTTGCACAATTGAAGAAGCCGGATGCGGAACCTGCCACTTGCTTACATTGCAACAGTGTCTTGGAGATTATCCCAATATCCCTTTACACAAGAACATGTTACTGGAGATAATCGACATGACCGACCTCTCTACTACACTGGTTATATTGATACGATGAAGATAGATCGTATTCCATTGACCCAGGGTCGCTATAAGCATAATGCCAAAGAGTTTGTTGGATGAACTAAAAATCCCTCTTCACAAGCTCTCCAAGACGGTTACTATCTTGGGATTCAATCAAGCCGAAGAGCCTTTGGAAAGATTCATCTGAAGCTCAGATAGGTGATTTCAGATCTAAAGTCACTTTCTATATGATCGAGATCGCGGGATCCTATAATCTTCTGGGGAGGCCCTTTCTTCATGAAAATAATGTGGTGCCCTCTACTCTTCATCAATGTTTTAAATACATTGATAGCAATGGAAGAGTACAAAAAATTGCTGATATAAATCCCTTCCATGGGGTTGAAGCTTATTTCAATGATTCCCGAATGTACAAAGAAGTATACAAGGATCATACAAGCTATGGAGAAAGAAGATGCACAAAGTGAGACTTTAATAATCCCTGTTAAATGTCGAACTACTCAGCAACAATCTCCTAAACTCTGGAGAAGATTCTTTCATCATTCCATGAGTGGACGGATCTCTCCGTTACCTCAGTCATCTACTCAGAATACACTGATCATTCCTGTCAGTGGGCGTACTACAGTTCCTGTACCTTCACAAGATACTCTGCTAATTCCAGTTGGAGGGCGGACTACTCTTCCTACTCAACTTCAAGGGCTCACCTCTTCTGAGCCATTTGTTATCGATCTTAATCGAAACAAAGCTTTCTTCTTCTTCTCCCCCTTTAGTCATTGACTTGGCTAAATCTCTAAGGCTCAGCCTTCTCCCAATGTAAATATGCTGCTTTTACATTTAATGAAAAGTCTCCACCTTTGCAGTACGTTGATGTGTGTAATTATGTTCATAGTTTTTACATCTGTTAGATGACTTGAACACAATAACCATAGGAGTTGTACAGACTGTTCATACAGATGTATCTCTAGAACCTGTACAATCTTCATACTTTCTAGTTCCCAGCAGAAAGCCAGGAGACATTCCAATATTCTTCTACAAAGGGCCTCAAATCCTTCTGATCTTGAAGATGATGACAAAAATGATGATACTGGAAGATTACAACTACGTCGTTATAGTCAGCAATCTAGAGACATCATCAAAAATATGGGCTATGACTTCAGGACTGGCCTTAATAATGGAAAAGAAAAAAATGCTTGTCCGGATTCCTCCTTTGAAATATGGAAGGACGAATGCGGATTGGGTTATACTGTTCCTACTCCTTTCATCAACATTATCCATGAAGATCTTGAGTCTGACGAAGATAAGAGATCTGATTCTTCTAGTACCACTTCTTGGGATTCCGATACGAGTATCGGTGACTTCTATTGCAACCTTCTGTCTTCTAACATGGTTTCCATTGACCATCTGAAGAAAGTGATGAAGACGAAGAAGAGTTTGAAATCTCACCTGAATCAAACAGTGGGCCCAAAGATTATATCAATGGAGTTCCGTTTCGAGCAAAAAGAACCCCGACTGAAGATAAACTTGTTCAAATAGATGTTGGTGAAGAGGGGTCTCCCAAACCAATATTCATCAGTGAAAGTCTTCCAGAAACTGATAAGAAAGACATGATCAAACTCATTCGTGATTACATCGATCTTTGCTTGGAGTTATGAAGATATGCCAGGGCTTGATCCTTAAATTGCAACTCACAAGCTCATATCTTGCCGATGCTAAATCGGTCAAACAACAACAGCGACGATTTCGTCCGGACATCATGGATGCAATTGAAGCTGAAGTCAATAAACTCATTACCTCTGGGTTTATTAGAGAGGAACGACATCCCGATTGGGTGGCTAATATTGTTCCTGTTCTTAAAAGACTAGCAAGATCAGAGTATGCATAGACTTTCGCGATCTCAATGCGGCATGTCCTAAAGACGAATTCCCTCTACCAATCACTGATGTCATGGTTGATATACCTGTGGATTTGAACGAATGTCATTCATGGACGGTATTCTGGGTATAATCAGATCAAAATGTTTCCAGAAGACGAGAAGCACACTTCTTTCAGAACGCCGATTGGTACATACTGTTATACAGTTGCCATTCGGTCTCAAGAATGCAGGAGCAAGTTATCAACGAGCTATGAGCACTATATTCCGTGAATATTTACAAAAATAGTCGAATGCTATGTTGATGATATTGCAGTCAAAAGTCGACAAAAGGAGGATCATATCCAAGATTTGAAGACTATATTTGATCTAATGCGTAAGCATCAATTAAAGATGAACCCTACTAAGTCCTTCTTAGGCGTCTCTAGTGGTAAATTTCTCGGCTTCGTCATTACCTCTAAGGGTATACACGTGGATCCCGAGAAAATCAAAGCCATCCAAGAGATGCGTCCTCCACACCTTAAAAGCTACTACGAGGATTTCAAGGAAATCGCTTATATCAGGAGATTTATCTCTAATTTATCAGGACGCTGCAGACCATTCAACAAACTTATGAAGAAAGGTGTCTCTTTTGTCTGGAATGATGAATGTCAGAAAGCATTCGATGATATAAAACAATATCTGATGAGCCCTCCAGTATTGGTACCCTCCCGTCTCAGGAATACCGTTCCTCCTCTATACTCGAGCAATGCGTCATTCATTGGGTGCATTACTCGCTCAAAAGAATCAAAATGGCCATGAACAGGCCATTTATTATCTCAGCCGCACTATGACCGGAGCTGAACCTCGATATTCATCGGTTGAAAAAGAATGTCTAGCCTTGACGTTTGCTGTCCAAAAGACACGTTATTATATCATTGGCCAGACTATTCATGTTATCTCCAGGATCAATCCTATACGGATCATGATGAAGAAACCCAGTGTTTTGAATTCTCGATTGGCTAACTGGGAAATCCTACTTGCTCAGTATGATATGCACTATATTCCTCAGAAATCAGTCAAGGGACAAGCTTTAGCTGATTTTCTGGCTGCTCACTCAATTCCAAAAAATTCAAAACTCTATGATGAAATCCCAGATGAAGTCCTAGATTCAAATCAAATTGCTAAAGAAGATCCTACTTGGCGTCTATTCTTTGATGGAGCATCAAGAATTGGTCCTAATGGCGATATTGTTGCTGGAGTTGGAATTGTTCTTGTATCACCAGAAGGTCTTGCCATCCAAAGAGCTTATTCTCTCGATCAGCCGTGTTCAAACAATGTAGCTGAGTACAACGCATTGCTTATTGGTCTTCAACTCGCTAAACATCTGAATATTCAACATTTGGAGGCGTAGGGAGACTCTAAACTTATTGTCAATCAGATCAGGGGTACTTATGAAGTTCGCCATCAAGATCTGGTTCCTTATCATAGAGTGGCCATATCTATGGCCTCATCATTTAAGGAATTCTTCATTGAACATGTTAGGCGAGCATGTAACACAGAAGCTGATGCCCTTGCTAATCTTGTAGCGGTGCTGGCTATCCCAATCAGACGGCAACAAATGATTGTTGTTCGTAGTCGAGAATTATTTCATCTTGAAAATAACCTGACTCTAGGACTTCCAGTTGACATTGAAGAATCAACATCTCATGACGTCAACACAACAAGAGGATTTGGATTTAGTCGTAAATCGATATCATCTTCATCCGATTCCAGCATGGAATTCATCTTCAGTAACTCGACTGAGAATCAGAATACGGATAAAGATTGGAGACTTCCTTTCTTAGATCTTGTATTGTATGATATTCTTCCGGATGATCCGAGTGAGGCAGCATCTATCAGACGACGATCACTCAGATTCTATTACAATCATACAACAAAGACCTTATATCGTCGAGCTTATGATGGTTTACTCCTTCGGTGCATTGTCGGTGATGAAGCCCAACAAGTTATTCGTGAAGCACATGATGGAATTTGTGGAGCGCATCAACCTGGGCCAAAACTTCAAGACCGTATTCGACGGATGGTTTATTATTGGCCAACTATGGTATCAGATGCCATTGAATATGCAAGGAAATGCAAGGCTTGCCAAATCCATGCGGATTTTATACATCAACCTTCGGAATTTCTACATCCGACGGCAGCATCATGGCCCTTCGAAGCTTGGGGCATGGACATTGTCGGCCCGATCAATCCTCCATCATCTAAAGGTCATCGGTTCATTCTCGTAATAATCGATTACTTCTCCAAATGGGCCGAAGCTATTCCTTTATCTGAAGTTAAGACGTCTAATGTCATCAGCTTTATTAAGCACCACGTCATCTACAGATTTGGTGTTCCTCGACGCATTGTTCATGATAACGGACCACAGTTCGTCAGCCAGAAATTTACTCGATTCTGTGACGATCACCGGATCAATAATGTTGCTTCTACCGCATATAATCTAGCAGCTAACGGATTGGCAGAAGCTTTCAACAAGACTATCATCAAACTCCAAAGAAGTTTGTCTCCACTAACAACGTAATTGGAGTGACAAGCTCGGGAAATGCTTGTGGGCTTATCGCACTACAGTCCGTAATGCTACTAAGTGTACACCTTTCTCTCTGGTGTACGGATCTGAGGCTGTTCTCCCATTAGAGATTCAAATTCCTTCTTTAAGGATAGCAATCGCTAATGAACTTACTGCTGAAAATAATGATCGTCTTCGACTTCAAGAATTGGAGGCTCTGGATGAAAAACGGTTATCTGCTCAACAGAATATTGAATTCTATCAAGCTAGAATTTCAAGGGCTTTTAACAAGAAAGTCAGAATTCGAACATTTCAGAAAGGAGAACTTGTGCTTACTGTCAGACGCCCGATGACTATGACACATATGAGTAAGGGCAAGTTTGATGCAAAATGGGAAGGTCCATTCATTGTCAATAAGATCTTTTCTAATGGGGCTTATCAACTCACTACTCTAGATGGTAAAGCCACTATGATGCCCATCAACGGCAAATTCTTGAAGAAGTACTACGTTTAATATTTCTATTAAGATTGTCCTCCCATCATTCTCCAGCTGTTTCATTGTTCTTTCCGAAGAATCATTCTGATATCTATTATCCCCAGTGGAGATAGGTATTCTACTTTGTATCGTTTTCTCAACAAATTTGATATCCAGAAAATCATGTCCATATTACCTCTAAATTTTCTATCTCAATATCATATTTATGAAAATGATATTTAGTCTTTCTGATTTCTGAGTCAAAAGATCAATGAATAAAGGCAAAAATATAAAGTGGGAAGGATATATCGTAAACAAAGTTTCCTTAAATGGAGTTTATTTGAGACAAATCCCTCAAGAAAAAAAAAGTACATCATCATGGAAGATCACTGTGATCCCTTTCATATTTGGGACGAGGACCACATACATAATCAGCAAAAGAATTGAATACATCTTTTCCTGACCGCACCAAGAATTGACAGGCAGCCAGCCTCATTGCTTCTTCTTCTTCAGTTTCTCCTGGTTCGACCAGGAAATCTAGGATATCTTTTGGCGGCTTGGGAGTAGACGAGCTTTCGCCCATTTCCTTCTTCTGCGGAGGTGGATGTTCTTTAACACCTTCAGTAGCTTCAAGGGCGATTCAGTCTTCTTTATGTTCTCTTCAAAAGACATTGTGGATAAAATACGATCCTTCTATTCAAATATATGCTCTATTTATAGGCATATGGTTACAAGGATCGAAGGGACGTATTCTTTCCCGATATTCAGTTCATCCATTCATTTCTCACATTCATCCGACGTTTCACATGTTCATTAATACTTGACGGTTCGTCCGTTCATTTATTACATTCACTCGACAGTTCATCTGTTCTTCATTTCTTAACGGTTCATCCGTTCATAATCTTCTATCAGTTCATTAAGTGGGGATTCGTTATTTATCATGTTTTCATAACCTCTGAATCAATTCCGAATCTGCTTACTCATTTGTCATGTTTTGACCTCTGCATAGAAATCAATCTATTTTCTTTCGAGTTCCTATATATTATCATGTCCATAATACCTCTGATAATATTATATACTCTAAAACAGAAAAGATGATTTTATTATCTATCATGTCCACAATTCATCCACAAATACAAATCATTGAGCATAGAAGAATTGTCATTTCCATTCCCATTTCACCACAAAAAGTCTATTACATTTTCTTAGACTTTCTTACAAATCATAATGGAAATCTATTACAAATCTTGGATTTTCATTCTATGTACAACTGAGATCTATTTCTTCTTGGATCTTCTCTGGCAATCTCGTTGTTTGTGGCAATTCCTGGGTGTCCAGCAGGAATCAAACTCTGGTCTTATCTCTCAGACGAGAGGAGAACCACAGAGTAGGGCAACACGAAAATGTGTTGCTGCCAATACAACTGGTGGATGGGGGTAACCTCTCAAGGAAGACAGGAATGTATCCAAACCTTGGGATACAATTCCTGGTTCTGCCTTGAAAGGAACTCTACTACCCAATCTCTCGGTAGTAGAGTTGACTCCACCATCCAACTCTCGTGTATAAAAGCTCTTCCTACCATCTAAGGAAGACCCTTCTATCTCACGAAGAGTTTTGAGTTGTCTGATTTACCGCGTCAAAAGCGTATGAGCTCCCTGATGTGGGTGTCAGAAGAACATTGTCCACAGCATCCACATCACCAATGCCAGTTCTGAAGAAGGTTTTCAGCCAAAATTCTGCAAGAAACAGTAAAGAAAAATCAGTCAACAAAAACTGGCCAAGCAAAGACAGATGCATTCTGTTCATTTCAGGAAGATGAATTTGTCCTTAGCAAACAAAAAAAATTCGATGCGTGTATATTGAACTTACCGCTGAGTTTGCTGCTAAGGATTGACAGATCCATGTCTGGTAGCGTGCACAGAGATTTGACATCAGACAACATGGCTTTCCTATTTTCTTCTCATAGAAAATTCATTCTCAAAAGAGAGGAAGAAGAATGGGAAGATGAGTTTGCGTGGAGTTCATCCATCTATTTAAAGGGTCAAGTGCAGGTCTATTCTTGGAAAAGATCCGCATAAATAGCGCTCGTAAATTGTGGAATGAGTGTCACGTGTACTTCGGGAGACCGTGCAACATTGGAAACAGTCAAAGAGTGCTAATTAATATTCTTCATTAAAAGGCACGCAGATCAAACACAAAAGTTGTACTTCATTCTTTAAACAGGCACTGATGGCCTTACAAAAAGACAAAAAAGTGCAACAAAAGCGTAGAAAGTTACGCCCTATTTTCCAGAGCGGCTAAGTTTGATGCCTAACTCCTCTACGCTCTTAACTCCCAGGCGATGCAATAGAGTCTCGAGCATTTCACGCTTCTCCATAAGGCTCCGCCCATCAGAAGAAGACGAGCCATCCAATCCAAAGTAGCTCAAGAGATTCTTGGCTAGCTACGTGGAGTCGTCCTTGAGCTCGATGACGACAGGTTCGGGTTTTTTGCCCCCAAAAGTGGGGTCACCATGGGAACAAAAGCCCAACTTGCGTGCTTCCTCTTCGGCTGCTTCCTTTGGGGTCATATTTTCGAGAGATGAATGTCAAAGCTGAGAATCTCTTCCTGTTTATATAACAGATCTCGTCGACAATTCATATTCCACCATAAATTGGACGCAATCAGTCTCGAAGAGCGAAGAGTCATTATGACATTTAATAAGTTCATTTGGATGTTTTCAAAGAACTTCGAAGTCTTTTCGACTTCCGAAAAATTTTGGAGCCATCTCAGCGTGACTTTAACTTATTTCATCATCTTTATTTTCAAAGTATTTCGAAAATATTTTATCATTTTTCGAAAACTTTGAAGGGGGTTTTGTAGGCCTCAAAAATGAAGTCACGCTGAGTTGATCAGAACAAGTCACGCAGAGTGATCCGAGAAGCAGCACAAAAGATACGCTAAGTTCTGCCTGTCCATCTCCTTTAGAAATCACGCAGAGACAGCTCAGCCATACGTTAGAATCATAATAACTGACAACACAGCAGTCGAGAAACGTCTCCTCGTATGCCACGTATGCACAGAACTCGAGAGAACATCGCCGTCTTTTGCGTGATTTTCGAAATCTTCCTTAGCAAGACTCACTCTTCACCAAGTTGGCGTGACTTTGGGTCTTATCTTCATTTAATGCGGCTGACAATATAATCAATGTCAGAGATTTTGTGTCAGACGAAGCGTGCCAAATCAAGACAGCTGGCGGTTTGCGTGGATTCTGAACCTTCTCCTTCCTCAAGTTTGCGTGGATTTTTGAGTTATTCTTCTCAAAGCCTGCGTGAATTCTGAAGTATTCTTCTTCAAAGCATGCGTGGATTTCGCTTTCAACGAGTCTGTATCAACGAAACTGCGTGGATTTTTGCCTTCAATAAGATAGCGTGGATTTCATTTCAACTGGAGTACGTGGCAGCCATGCCACCGATCTCTCTCTCGCGTGCCCAGTAACTTGCACACGACCCATGCACTAATGCCATGTGTCCAACAGTTACGGGCCACGTCCAGTAACTACTCACTAACCCTGCGTATATTTAGAGTCTGCGTGACTTTTCAAATGCACCAGTGGTGAGGTAGTTATCTTTTCAGTTACTGTTTTGACTCTATAAATAGAGTTCTTTTTTTCTCATTCATTGTACAGATACATTGATATCTACTGTCAAAATTTTGAGAGCTTTTCTTCTTCGCATAGTCCAAGGGATAAAGCGATCGTCTTCTAGATCGGATTCCTACAGTTGTAATTTTCCCAGAAACACAACAAATAAAGAGAATTTCTTTATGGAAAACAATGCCCTTTGGAGCGACCAATGCGCCGGCTGTATTCATGGACCTCATGAATCGCATTTTCATGTCTTACTTGGATCAGTTCGTGATCGTGTTCCTAGATGATATCCTGGTCTACAGCAAGAGCGAAGCAGAGCACGAGCAGCATCTCAGAATCGTCCTTCAGATGCTTAGAGAGCATCAGTTGTACTCCAAGTTTAGTAAATACGAGTTCTGGCTCGATCGTATTTCGTACTTGGATCACATCGTTACCCGAGGAGGAGTGGAAGTGGATCCCCAGAAGATTGTGGCTATCGAGTCATGGCCAGTACCTAGTTCAGCGGCAGAGGTTTGCAGCTTCCTTGGATTGGCCGGCTACTACCGGCGATTCGTTTCAGATTTTGCAAGGATTTCAGCGCCGATGACCCAGTTGACTCGCAAGGATGTGCAGTTCGCTTGGACAGCAGAGTGTCAGGAATCATTTGAGAAGTTGAAGCGAGGTTTGATAACGGCTCCCATTCTCACACTTCCAGATGGGATCGGAGGATTCACAGTTTATTGCGACGCTTCAGGCAGAGGATTGCGGTGTGTCTTGATGCAGCATGGAAAGGTAATATCTTATGCATCACGTCAACTTCGTGATCATGAGAAGAATTACCCGACCCACGACTTGGAACTGGCAGCAGTAGTATTTGCACTCAAGCTTTGGCGGCACTACTTGTACGGAGATAGAGTAGAGATATTTACATATCACCTGTATATTTTCACCCAGAAGGACCTTAATATGCGGTAGAGAAGATGACTCGAGCTATTGGTAGACTACGACGTGGACTTGCAGTATCACCCAGGGAAGGCCAACGTTGTAGCAGATACGTTGAGTAGGAGAGCCAGAGTTTACTTCCTAACGGCGCAACCAGAGTTATTGGCAGATTTTCAAAAGATGGGAATTGAAGTGGTTCTTCCTACCAGTATGGCATTGATGGCCAGTCTACAGGTTCAGTACAGCATAGTTGAGAGGATCCGGGTGGCGCAGTCTGCAGATTCCAAGATTCAGCGGCTTAGGGCAGAGTGTGAGGCAGGAAAAAGGCCAGAGTTGTGAATTCATGAAGATGGTACACTTCGGCACGGCACTCATCTTTGTGTACCCAGTGGAGATATCAGACAGGAGGTCATGGCAGAAGCTCACAGTTCACAGTATTCTATTCATCCCGGTGGCACGAAGATGTACCGTGATATTCGTCAGCATTTCTGGTGGAATGGCATGAAGAGGGAGATAGCCCGGTTTGTCTCTCGGTGTTTGGTTTGCCAGCAGGTTAAAGCTGAACATCAGAGGCCCGCTGGACTTCTTCAGCCCTTGCCGATTCCAGAGTGGAAGTGGGAGCATGTGACCATGGATTTTGTGACTGGACTGCCTAGAACCCCAGCTGGTCGAGATGTCATTTGGGTTATAGTTGACCGGCTCACGAAGGTGGCTCATTTTCTTCCATTCAGAGTTGGGCAGTCTACGGCTCAGCTAGCAGAGATGTACCTCAGGCAGATTGTCAGGCTTTACGGTGTACCAATTAGTATCACCTCGGACCGAGATTCAAGGTTTATATCATACTTTTGGCGTAGCCTGCAAGAGAGTTTGGGAACTCGTCTCCAGTTCAGTTCGGCATATCATCCACAGACAGATGGTCAGTCGGAGCGTACAATCCAGACTCTTGAAGACATGTTAAGATCTTGTACACTTGACTTCGGTGGTTCGTGGGAAGACCACCTACACCTGGTGGAATTCTCGTACAACAATAGTTTCCAGGCCAGCATCCAGATGGCACCATTCGAGGCACTGTATGTCAGGAAGTATAGGTCCCCGCTAGCGTGGAATGATGTTGGATAGAGGCAGATGCTCGGTCCAGAAATGATTGTCCAGACAGTTGAAGTAGTCAAAAAAGTCAGGGATCATCTTCGAGTTGCCCAAGATCGCCAGCGGCATTGGGCCGATGCTCATCGGCGTCCCTTAGAGTTTGCTATCGGCGACGATGTATTTTTTAGGATCTCGCCGAACCGTGATGTCATTCGCTTTGGCGTGCGGGGAAAGCTTAGTCCTAGGTATATAGGGCCGTTCGATATCCTGGAGAGAGTAGGAGACGTATCCTATCGTCTTGCTCTTCCGCCGTCGCTAAGAGAGGTGCATGATGTATTCCATATGTCCCAATTACGACGGTATATCCCGGACCCGAGCTATATCCTGGACCATTCGGAATTGGTTGTTGGTACCAACCTTTCGTATGAGGAGTGGCCCGTGTCTATATTGGATCGGAGGGAGAAGATACTCAAGAACAAGACTATTAATTTAGTCCGTGTTGCTTGGGGTCATCACTCTCTAGGTGAGTCAACGTGGAAGCGTGAGGACGACATTCGATCGCGATATCCCGACTTGTTTGACTCGTAAGGTATAATGTCTTCCGTATGCCTTATGCTTTCCATCCCTTGCTTGCATGTATGATTGTATGACTGAACTGCTTAGTGTACATTGTTGGTGCTTAGTGTAACTTGCCGTGGCAGTCTCTAGCTCCTTGATTAAATTCCGAGGACAGAATTCTTTTAAGGTGGGTAGAGTTGTCACCCTCATTTCTCGTATTTCGTATTTATACTCGTAATTGGATTTTGGCATGCATTTTATTTTTCTCGACTTGTGGAATTTTGGGTTTTTCTCGTATTTTGGGTTTCGGCTCGGCTCGGTTTTAGTTGGCTTGGTTTTATTTCGTGGAGAAGGATTGGTTTGGTTTGGTTCAACATGCATTTGGAATACCTTAGCTATACTCCACCCTCATTCCACCACAACCCACCCTCATTAAAATCCCTACCTAACTTTCTCTCTCCTCCATAATTTCTATTTATTTCTCCATCTTCTTCTTCCTCCTTCCTCCACCAACACCATAGGCAAGTGCACCTTGCCAACAAATAAGCACCATATTTTATTTGTCCATTAGCTAGATTAGGACATGGAGATCAACATTAGAACTTGACATTTTTGGATTTGGAGCTTCCATTTTCCTAGATCTAAGTTTTGACTATTTTCGGATTTACATGGTTTTGATCTATTTAAGTTGGATTTTTGTGGGTTTTGATGTTCCTATGTTGGAGAGAATCAAATTTCACCCAAGATAGAACTTTGAAATTCTAGATTTGGTTGTGATTTGGCTAAGTTGTGGTATTTTAAAGATTTGTAGCCATGGGTGTTCTTCCTCTCAAGCTTGAGGAAGAAGAAGACCCCTCCCCAGCGTGCGCTCTTTAGCGTGCTGCTGACCCACGCGCTTCGCTGCCTTGCGCCCCATGCGCTTGGCTGCTTTGCGCTGCCCTTCCCCCGTGCCGCGCTCTTTAGCGTTGGTCGCTGACCGCGCAGCCCTGGCCGTTGCCCGATTGCGCGCGCGCCCTGTGCGCCTGGCCGCGGCACCGTCGGCGCACGCATTCTTTAGCGTGCTGCTGTCCTGCGCCCCTGCGCCGTTCGCTCCTGCGCACTTGGACCCCCGGTCCCCTGCGCCGTTCGCTCCTGCGCACTTGGACCCCCGATCCCCTGCGCCGTTCGCTCATGCGCACTTGGACCCCCGGTCCCCTGCGCCGTTCGCTCCTGCGCACTTGGACCCCCGGTCCCCTGCGCCGTTCGCTCCTGCTCACTTGGACCTCCTGCGCCGTTCGCTCCTGCACACTTGGACCCCCGGTCCCCTGCGCCATTGGCCCTGCGCACTTGGCCGTGCCCCGTGCGCCCTTGCGCACTTGGCCCCGTGCGCCCTTCCGTACTTGGCCCCCCGTGTCTCTTGGCACCGCTTGTCCGAGTCCCTTGCCTGGCACACCCTGTGCCATGGCTTCCCCTCCTAACTCTTCGAGCTTCTCCTGGTTTTTTGGTTTTCTCTTGATGATTTCATTTTCTGCGAGCTTAATGCCACAGCACGACTTGACTTGACCCGACACGCCTTGACACGATTTTCTGTATTTAATTTATGGCTAGCATTCTTTGATTTTGGCAGTAACTTGTTGGGTTCTTGTAACGTATGGCTTTAACTTGTAACCTGCAACCTGTAATTAATCCCCTGTAACTTGATATCTTGATAGTAGTCCGCCGTGGCGCACTCCTGACTTGACTTAACTTGACTTGTCCTGACACCGTGGGTGTTCTTTCTTGTTGCTTGTGCAAATCTACTTGTCTCATCTTGCATCACGTCTAGGATGTGACTCCCTGGGTACCACGGCCAGGGAACTCATACTAATTGGATTAGGCTAATGATTAGATCAAACTAGAACATGGAGAATTCCCAGTCACAGGCGATCTCGTTATCTGGGCGCCCTAATTGGACTTGTAGCTTGCCGACGAGTAGAGCACATTTCCAGCACACTGTTATGTGTTGCACCCTCTAAGTCACCTAAGGGTATAACGTCTCCTGGGCGATGTACCCAACCATACTCTCAACCCGCGGAAGGATAACTAGATAGTCTGCAGGACTTGGGACTGGAAAATTCTCACTTACATCTTGTTAGTAATTAGGCTTGTGATAACCCTAGTTAGTTAAGTAGTAAGCCGTAGTATTTGCTTGGCCGCTTGTGAATGGATGGTGTCCAGCCTTGTCAAGTCTTGTCTAGTCCCTGTACCCTGGTACTCCTATGCATGATTGTTTTACTTATCTTTAACTATAAATGAATAGAGACAAGGGCTATTCAGGCAAAAATTACAACCTCGATCCTTGTTTGGGTTACGGGTTTTAATCTGGCTCTCGAAATGATTCCATGTTCCTAGTCGTTTATTGTCCTGTTGTACTTTTATTACTTGCACTTCTTCTATTTAATTTTCTCATGTTCTGATATGCTGGCTTTGTTCTTATTTCGTGGCCTCCTTTGTGGTACTTGCTCTTTCTGGGGTTTGACCCAGCTGGTTTTGTGTGGCCAGATTTCGGATCAGCACCCGAGGATCTATCGAACCTCCAGCCCGATGGTGGCGACTAAAAGGAACCCGGGCTACGAGTGGATTTTCTATTTTGTTTCGCTCACTCTACTGTAAATTTATTCTTTTGAGGCGTTTAGCCGACGAGCACCTGTTAGCTCGATGCATATTTACTTACTGTCTGCCTACGGGCTGTAAACATGATTAACAAATCCTAGGGTTGATCATGTATGACTAAACTCTTGCTAGTCCTCGCATTTTGTACGACTAGCTTCATGATCAACTGAATATATAATATTTGGGACGCCTTTTATTGTATATTTGGTGGTCAAACGTCTTGTAACTATATTACTTACTTGAGATTGAGACAATAGGCTTGACCTTAAGAGACCATTGGCTTGTAGTAAACCCTCATATCTAGACAGCCGTGACCATATAGCGAGGTGGATTCCATTTCAATATACGTAGCTGGCTATGTTCGCCCCCGCTCTCCAGTATTCTGGTTCTGGGGCGTCACATCTACGTCGGCTCCGTAATATGTGGTATAAAAGTCCTCTAGGTACTCTGTAAATTTTTTAACATATCCAGTCTGGATTGGAGCGAATACATAACTCTGAAAGCAGTTCCAAAATATGGTAGAAAATATAGAGTAAGCAATAGAATAAGATACATGACGTGCTGTAAATAAAAGTACAGAAAAATAAGAAATAAATAAGGAATCTGAGTACATGAATAAGATAAAGAAACTCTGAACTGAAGGTAACTATAAGTGATTTAGAGCACAAGATGGTTATGTGATTGACTTAGGTTGCACTTGATTATTCTACAGTAACTTGATTATACGTGAAAGCATAATCAACATACACTTGATTACACTATAGGATTTAATCACATAACCACTTCTACTCCCCCGCTCCCATCAATACACAAGGATCCATTCAAGTTATGCACTACCAAAATAAGTCATATCAACGACGTATTTAGCGACTCCAAGATAAAACGTCGCTAATATTTGGGGGTTTAGCGACGTTTATCTAAGAGGTCGCTGTTTGTCGCCAACAGCGACTAATAACGACGTCTAGCGGCTATAATTTGTTAAATGGAAATTTGTGTCGCAAGTTCGTCGGTACACGTCGCTGATATAGCGACGTGTAGCGACGTATTTTAAGCAGCATCGCCGTTTATTAAATATCAGCGACGTTTAGCGACGGCAAAGAAGGACGTCGCTAAATGTTTCATATAGGCGACGAGGGTTTCCTTTTCGATCATTCACAAATTTTCTCCCCCAATTTTTTGTGCGCTCCTCCTCCGCGACGCTCCTCCGGCGATTTCCCTCCTCCGGCCTCCTCCTCCGCGGCGCTCCTCCGGCGATCTTCCTCCTCCGGCCTCCTCCTTCTTCTCCTCCTCCTTCCTCAGGTAGCTCCTCCTCAGGTAACTCTCCCCTGTCCCCACTTCCTAGTTTCTCCTCGTCTTCTAGCTCTCTCTCTTGCTTCTAGTTCGTGTCCACGAGAGCATGGACTCGCTGCGGGGGATACGAAACTCATAGTGGACTCGCTGCGGGGGACACGAGAGCGTGGACTCGCTTCTAGTTCGTGTGACACCTATTTTGTTGGTTTGGACACATCGTGTCCCACTGTGTGGACACGTCGTGTCCCACTGTGTGGACACGTCGTGTCCCACTGTGTGGACACGAGACTCACAGTGTGACACCTATATACTGATACTGGGAGTTTTTTGGGCATATCAACTGTCAATTTGATGTTTTGCTTGGATTCGAATTCTAATTTAGAGTTCGAGCCCTATTTACTGATACTGGGAGTTTTTTGGGCATTTTCAGGGTTTTGAAATGATGAATAAATTGACTAATAATTATTATCGAGCCCTATAAAATTTTAGCTATGTCACGAAGGATGGATACTAATCCTGTGAATGAGTTTTCTCCTAAGTATTCTTGATAGTTGAGTATGATTTAGCTCACTGACATTACTGAAATATGGAATGATTAGTGTAGGGTATGTTGGTCAGGTTTTGGCAGAGTTGGGATATGATAGTATGCATGTTACAATTAACAAGGAATGCTGTTGACACCAAATGTTGCACGACAGGTTATTTGAGTAACCTGGAATGTTTTACCTACTGAAACAAATGGTTTGGCAAGGGTGTGTATAGGTTTGTCATCAGATGGTATGGGATTTTGCCTGCCAAGTTCTGAACAGCAGTCCAGGCTGCATGCTTAGTTGAAAGTCTTAATTAGACTTTATGTTCAGTACCCTTTGACTGAATTAAGTTGACCTGAATACCATATTTTAAATCCTAAATCTAAGTCTGCCTGCTGATCAATTCATGACAGGTTATCTTGTTAACAGTAAATGCCTTCCTTTTTAATATGTGTGAAACTCAGAGGTAGGATAAATCCAGTACAAATTAGGGACTGTCATGTTCAGGCAGTTGGTACCAGTATTTAAGACTAGTTTGATTTGTATAATTTAATGTTAAAGGCAGATAGGTAGGTCCTGTATGAGAGACTGGATACCTAGGTAGAAATACACCTACAGCCATTCGACTGGCGAGGTAGAATGTCAGGCATTTTGGAAAAATGGTGAGATACACCAAGTCAGACACTGTCCCTACAGCCATTCGACTGGCGAGGTAGAAATCTATGTATGATATTTGCTATAAGGACTTTGCATTAATCTACGGTACGACATCGTGATCAGGACATAGTTCCTGCAGCCATTCGACTGGCGAGGCAGAAACTATGTAGCCGTAGATAAAGTTGACTGTCCTCCGACCCTCATCCCTCGGCAATGATGATACGACAACCTATCACTATATTTTATATAGTAGTAGATGATGTCTTAGTATTACATTATGTGAGTTCATCTTGATTCTGTTACATTCTTCAGATACTAGATACGATAAGAACATATACTACACCCTATGTACAGAACATAGATGATTCACACTAATGTATGCTAGAATGAATCTTGGGTTGTGTTCTGAGCCATCCGTTCTCACACTTGGCAAAAAATTAATTTTTTTGTACTTTATCTGCTTTCGAAAATGTACTCAAATTATATGATGGTTCCTTTAGTTAGCTTGCTTATGTTACAATTATATTATTTGTGAATATCGATCTTACCAGATGGCACCCATGACCCGAGGAGCGGCACGTCGTTTGAGGGAAACAGTGAATGCTGAGATGGCTCCTCCTACAGTTAAGGAGGAAGTGGCACCGGTTGCTAGTGAGACCGGGAGTTCTATTCATCCAACACCGGTAGCTAGTGAGACCGGGAGTTCTATTTATGCAGCACTTGCAAGGGACTACATCTCTCCTCACGCCAAAGATCCTGCTTTTTTGAGGTGGTTGCGTGATCGTATCACTGAGCGTTTGCGTGAGATGCGTGGTTCTCATTAGCTATTAGTACTTATTTGTATTGGACTATTTGTATTGGGTTGTTTTTGTATTAGACTATTTGTATTGGACTACATATATAAATTAGTACTGTGTCAATCTCTGGATTGTATTGGTACTACGACCCTCATCCCTCGGCAATGATGATACGACAACCAACCAGAGAGGATACTCTGAGAGATCCATCTGAGTAGGACGTATACTCTGAGAGATCACCTTTACAAGTATGATATCAGTAGTAGGATTGAGTGTGTATGTCCTACTCAGATGGGTCTCTCACCGTTACTATTTTTTTTGACAGCATGGTGGATGTGCTCCGTCAACAGATTCTTGCTCCGAGCCAAAACTTTGCCCTGGAGCTCAAGTGGACATCCTTCGTGTAGAACTCGAGTGAGAGGTTCCTGACAGCATGGTGGTCTCCTTTGTCAAAGTATCCGTGCTCATCACATATTGGTTGTGGGACGAGCACGGATACTTTAACAAAGGAGACCACCATGCTGTCAGGAACCTCTCACTCGAGCTCTATACGAAGGATGTCCACTTGAGCTCCGGGACAAAGTTTTGGCTCGGAGCAAGAATCTGTTGACGGAGCACATCCACCATGCTGTCAGAAAAAAATAGTAACGGTGAGAGACCCATCTGAGTAGGACGTACACACTCAATCCCACTACTGATATCATTCTTGTAAAGTTGATCTCTCAGAGTATACGTCCTACTCAGATGGATCTCTCAGAGTATCCTCTCCGGTTGGGTTGTGTTCTGAGCCATCCGTTCTCACACTTAAAATGCATATGAATTAGAACTGTGTTTTGTATTTTCGGCGAACCCAGGAATTTGATTCTGTATTTTGTATTTTGGTTTCTGTATTTTGGCTCCAGCTCCATTTGCATTAATCTATGGTATGACATGGTGATCAGGACATAGTTCCTGAAGCCATTCGACTGGCGAGGCAGAAACTATGTAGCCGTAGATAAAGTTGACTGTCCTTCGACCCTCATCCCTCGGCAATGATGATACGACAACCTATCACTATATCTTATATAGTAGTAGATGATGTTTCTGACAGCATGGTGGTCTCCTTTGTCAAAGTATCCTTTATCGTTCCAGATGGTATTCTTGAGGATGTTGAACATTTCGCCTTCCTTTAACGACCGTGCTGCCTTTCTCTTCGACATCGTCGGCCTCACTTCATCTGCCCCCTTTCCTGTCCCTCTTGTTATGTCGCGAACCTCTTCCTCTATGCCATCAAAATCAGAATCCTCGACTCTCTTTCACTTCTTGGATATTGACCCAGCTTTCAATCTCTCATTTTCCTCCGGGTCCACTCTACTCCCAATCTCTTCCTCTTTTATACACGGATCTACACAATCAATACCATCTAAGGAAGGCAAAACTAAATCAGCATTGTCTTCCGGATCGTCCTCATTAAGGCATAACGGGCTGCTCAGCGTGCCCAGCTTCTTCAACTTCTCGCTGGCTGCAGAATCGAAATAGAAACGGGTCCTCTTTGCCGGCCCGGAGCTCTGACTCGCACTCGTCGCCTCGCTACCGGTTTTCTTTCCTCCTCTGACGCGGGTCATAAGAAAAGAAATTTCGTACCTCTTCTTCACATAAACATCATTGCCGTATTGTACTCGAGGAGGAGGAGGAGGAGGAGGAGGAGGAGGAAGAGGAAGACTCGGAGAAGGAGTCGAATGAGTCGGCGGTGATAGCAGATGATTGCATGACAGGGAGCGAAAAGACAGGCGAAGAAGAGGACAATACGAGTCGAAG
Source organism: Iris pallida (assembly GCA_029216955.1). Taxonomy (NCBI): domain Eukaryota; kingdom Viridiplantae; phylum Streptophyta; class Magnoliopsida; order Asparagales; family Iridaceae; genus Iris; species Iris pallida. The sequence goes on from JANAVB010044367.1 coordinate 26,261, forward strand.
GGGAGATTCGAGTGACAATGTAGGCACCAAGAAGTTGGATAGCGTCACAGACGAGGAGGCTCGAGTACAAGGTGGCAATGATGTTTATGTGAAGAAGAGGTACAAAATTTCTTTTCTTATGACCCGCGCCAGAGGAGAGAAAATCGGTAGCGAGGCAACGAGTGCGAGTCAGAGCTTCGGGCCGGCAAAGAGGAACCGTTCCCATTTCGACTTTGCAACCAGCGAGAAGTTGAAGAAGCTGGGCACGCTGAGCAGCCCGTTATGCCTTGATGAGGACGATCCGGAAAACAATGCTGATCAAGCATCTTCCTTCTCCTCTCCTCCACCATGGCTCTGGACCCGTCTGCTCCTCCCTACTTTCCTTCTTCTTATTTGACTCTCTCAGCCACATATGATATCTACCTCGAGTGTAGAGTCGGGGGAGACGAAGTGGGCAGGAAGAGGAGGGGGAAGCAGCACAGCCGGCGGCATGACCCGGAGGAAGTACAGATATTTTCTTCAAATCCGTAGGAGAACTATAAGGATATATCTTTTCACAACATGTCACCTTGTCAAAGACCCTTAATGTGAATATCATGTTACCGCGGTGTCGGAAGACTAACATGTCATAATTTTTTAAGCCGTGTGTTTTGACATAATCCTTCCAACTCTTTCCTCCTATGTAGTAATCTTACATTACTACATAGCAGAAAAGAGTTTGGAGGATTATATTAAAACACACGGCTTAGAAAATTATGACATGTTAGTCTTCCGACACCGCGGTAACATGGTTGTCACATTAAGGGTCTTTGACAAGGTGATATGTTGTGAAAAGATATATCCTTATAGTTCTCCTACGGATGTTGAAGAAAACCTCTGTACTTCCTCCGGGTCATGCCGCCGGCTGTGCTGCTTCCCCCTCCTCTTCCTGCCCACTTCTTCTCCTCCGACTCTACACTTGAGGTGGATATCATATGTGGCTGAGAGAGTCAAATAAGAAGAAGGGAAGTAGGGAGGAGCAGATGGGTCCAGAGCCATGGTGGAGGAGAGGAGAAGGCAGATGCTTGATCAGAACTTGAGGTGGAAAAGTTGTGACGTTGATAGCGTGAGAGAGGGAGGGAAGTGGCTGCATGCCTTTAGCTCACTCGAGCGGTATTTGTCCTCCGACCCTCATCCCTCGGCAATGATGATACGACAACCTATCACTATATCTTATATAGTAGTAGATGATGTCTTAGTATTACATTATGTGAGTTCATCTTGATTCTGTTACATTCTTCAGATACTAGATACGATAAGAACATATACTACACCATATGTACAGAACATAGATGATTCACACTAATGTATGCTAGAATAAATTTTGGGTTGTATTCTGAGCCATTCGTTCCCATACTTGGCAATTAAGTTGTGGACCATTATGTTTGACATTGTTGTTACAAATTTTCATATATCTGTGTTGATTGATGAGATTGTGTTTCAAACGTGTTCGTGATTGTGTGTATCTATGTTGTTTGATACTGTGTTCGTGATACACACCGTCGTTGTTGTAACAAATGGTGTAGGGGATGCTGCAAATGCTGCAGGGATGCTACAAATGCTATATTTTTTTTAAGATTAGCGACGTTCAGCGACTCTCAGCGACGTCCAGCGACGATGGTAACGTCGCTAAGTAAGTATCACAACGTCGCTAACTGTGATGAATACCGTCGCTGATCGTCACTAAACGTTGCTACGTAAGACGTCGCTAAACGTCGCTATATGTCGGTACTATAGCGACGTACCAAAGTCGTAGAACGTCGCCATTTGGCTCTCAAGCCAGGTCAGCATCGATGCATGTCAAGTCGCTCAACGTCGCTAGGTTATGTCGGTAAATGATGACGTTTTACGTCGCTGGTCGTCGCTGAATTAGCGACGTGTCAGCGTCGCTAAATGTCGTCGCAATAGCGACGTATTGCGACGTTTTGTGGTTTAGCGACTAGGTTAATCGCGACTACTTGCAAATGTCGCTAAATACGTCGCTAATCGATATTAGCGACATTTTTTCCCTATTTAGCGACGTCCTGAGGCGTCGCTGATTTGACAGATTTTAGTAGTGATGTTACGTACATGATTGTTAGTTTAACATGGAGCACATGTGAACATGAGAGTACATGAGAGCACATGTGTGTACATGAATAATATGAGTACAAGGAGTACATGATGTACATGAAGAACACATGAACATAAAATACCCGATGCACCTGATGAGGGGATAACATCTCATGAAAAGATCCATATAGTACTAATCCGTGTGAACAATGTGTCAGCATCAAGTAAAGTAGTCTAGAACAGGCAATATAGATATTATCATGAATGAAAACTAACAAAGAATGTACTCGCTTGGTATCCTGAGCAACTGATATGTATCGGTGTCTGAACTAGGGTCACAATGTCCTTTTATGAGAAATACAGGTTACAATGTGTTCTAAATTGAATAATTGAGTTATACAATGAATTCTATATGCTCTAGGCATCTCTAGGTCAAAAGTCAACATTTGGTCAACTCTCTAGTCAACTAAGTCAACTCAATCAAGGGTCAACTATCTAGGGTTGACTATAGGTCAACTCAGACCATGCATGGTTAACTATCTAATCAACTCTATCAAAGCTAATCTCATAAACTAACCATATACCAAAACACTTATATATATATAAGTATCTCTCTCTCTCTCTCTCTCTCTCTCTCTCTCTCTCTATATATATATATATATATATATATATATATATATATATATACACACACACACACAAAAAAAATATATACACACTAGTCATTACCTATATCCACAAAATGTATCTCATTACCTCTTAACCCATAACCATAACACACACTCTATGGTATAACACATAACCCCACAACCTAACATATCACATATATATAGATATAATGAATAACATTAATGCCTAACAACATGTATATAACTAAACCTAAACAATGGGGGCAGATATGCATGTTCAGTGAAACAAAATTGGTTATGCAGTGAGTTAATACCTGGACATGCAGTGTGTTGATAACATGAATGTAGTAAAGGCTAATCTGATATGCAGGTATCAAGTGCAGTAGAAAATGAAGGCAAGACAGGGCAGATACATGACCAATTGTAGCATGTGTAGGTACCTAGCTAGGAATACAGGACATAAAGTGGTCTGTAGCAATGTTCAGTGGCAATATGCCTCAGTGTATATGCAGTGAATGATTTAATGATTGCAGTGAACTAATTGGTATGTCTAAATGTCGCAGTGTCAAATTAGTGAATGCAGGACAGTGAACAAATGAGAGTGAATGCAAGTGCAATACCAAGTAGTATAGGCAGGTTAGTAGGCAATGTAGTGAATTGAGTTACTGTACAGTACAGTGGATTAACATCTGCATGAATGCAGTGAAGTATTTGATGTGTGTGTATATGTGAATGAATGTGAGTGAATGCATATGGTGTGTAGGATATTTATGCAGGGGATGGGGTATGCAATGTGTCAAACAACAGGTAATGCCTACAACAAGTGAATCTGTAGTGTTTGTTGCAGGACACCTAACCAATAGTGAGTGATGAATGCAATATACTAAATGTCCAGTGGCTAATAGATAGTCAGACATCTCAATGTGCATGCCGTGTATGGATTAAAATGCAGGGTATGCTAAGGGTGATGCAGTAAAATCTTGTGTTCAGGCTAATGGAGTGTAGGACATGGTCTTATGTTTTGATACCTAATGAGTATCAATGAATGCTAATGAGGCTATCAGGTAAATGCAGGGCAAGGATAAATGAATGCAGTATCTGTGTAAGTGAAGTGCAGGTTATTAAATAAAGGGGCAAGACAATGTATTATTAATCGAAGTATAGTACATGTCCTAATGCAGGACAAATGAGTTGTAGAGCAATATATTATGTATGCAGTAATCATGGTGCAGTAGATCGAATACTCCTAATGTGCAGGCCATATGAATGATTGCATTGTAACATGCAGTATGCTAATTTGGGGGCAGGACATGCCTAGTACAGTGGCTCGACTGCACAAGGTGAGTGTATAAACAATGTGGCAATATACAGATGCTAGGATATGCATCTAGGGTGATTAGGATGTGAAGAAAACATGGTACAAACCAAAATACAGATCTGCACAGACCAATAGTGAGCCAAACTGTGCAACCACAGGATCCCGATCTTCCTATGATCAAAATACCCCATCAAACCACCTCCAATTCACAAGACACAGCCCACATACAATCTACAACATATTAGCAATAATATAGACTAATTATATTTGAAAATAGAGAAAGAAAATTCCTAAGAGATATTTCACCAAACACTTGACGTGCGTATCCAATACTCTTGTGATACGCTCCTCAAACAAATCCAAAATCAATCCAAATCCTTCCTAATGCTATGGGGACCCTAAATGAATGCATCTATTGAAAGAAATGAGAAATTAGAAGGGGTTTAGAAGCTTTTACCACTTGAGAGATGGATTCTCAAGGATCAACCTCTAGATCTAGATCTCCTTCCCTTCCACTAGCCAAATTACTCCAATAGGCTCCCTCCTAGAAATAGAGACTCCCCTCTTCAAGAGGAAGAGATTACAACTTGTTTGGAGAAATTTGGACTCAATTTGAGAAATGGAGGCAATTTGGGGAAGAACACCAAATTAGGGTTAGGGTTCTTGATGAAAGAGGAAGAAGAGGGGCTAATGATGCTTTAAATAGCATGAGAAAGTAAGGGGTGGCCGGCCACATAGTGGGCTAGGGTTTGGTTAAGGTGTATTTGGCTAAAAGTCTCTCCTATTGTCATTTAAAGACCCTTTTTGAGAAAGGCCCAAAAGTGGTTATTGATTTAAGTCAAATAATGGCCTCTAATGCTATTCTAGATGAATTAGAGTCCAACTAACAAGTCTAAGTCAACTAGCTAGGTCTCTATGATCATGGTTAGCCTCTAGTCAAAGTTGTTCTAAGGTTTCACTAACTAATGACACTAACACAAAACACTAATTAAAATAATATTAAAATAATCAAAATTATAATTACCAAAATATCCTTATTCTAGAAAGTGGTAGTGACAGTAGGATTCACTCGACGTCTTCTTGTAGATCAAACTTTGTGTAATAGAAGTCATTTTCCCTCGCAAATATTTCCATTCCTCCTTTCGGCCGCCACACCCTATTAGCATAGGCACGGATTTGTCCGTAAAAGTACAAGCATGTTTTTCCAATAAGCGGTCATCTCGCTAATCTCTCTATTTGTCAAGGATGCCCGGAGTCCTTCTCGGACCTTCTTAGGTTCTACGAATCATATGGCCGTATTGGATTTAGGAACTCCTGGCTGACAAAAGTCAGCCCATGACTTGCTACCCATGGCTGGCCAAGTACCTCCATTGTCTCCTCTCTTGCTCTGTAGATCGTCTTCCACAGTACCCTTCCCTTTGTTTTTCTCAGATGGTGCCGACCCACCCCTCGTGTTTGTAAGCCAACTCCTTTCGCTAGGTTGCCGACTTCCTCCGCTAGGCATTCGGATCCCTCCACCTGGTAGTCTTGTCTGTGGATGATTTTCTCCGCTCCCATACAGAGTCTGCCCTGGCGCTCGCCTCCCTCGTCGATTCCCATCTTGCCGGCCCATCGAAGGGGTCCTTTGAGTCAGGATGGTTTGCCTACCACCTTTCCTGTGGGTGACCATCGTCCACCCCCTTCCTTTGATGCCCCCACCTCGCTTTTGTCTCCTCTAGTGTGACTGCGTGAAGACCCCGGAACCAATGTCGGAGGGACTGTGAACCCTAGGCCGTCGCTGCTATTCTCTACTAGGGTTTCCATTTATATATACACACACACACGAAAGATTGTCACACCCACATTTTTAATTTAGGGGTATTTTAGTCATTATGTATTTATTTGAATTTTCTTATTAATTTATTAATTAATGTGATGCTTTGTAGCTTGATTGGTGTTTTGAGTAGCATAAGGTGGTTTGACTTTAGTCACCCTTCATTAAGAGCCTAAAACGATAATTAGGATTATTTTTTACCTTTATAATTTATTTCAGAATTTATTTCCATTTTGGCAATGATTTAATGGTTTTAAGTCATTTTTATATAGGCCTTTTTAACCCTTTTTGACATGGGCCTTTTAGCAACTCATGGAGTGCTTGGCCCATGTGCAAACCCTAACCCGAACACCCCCTAGCGTTGCCGGCCACAAGCAGCCCCCTTTCATTTGTAGAGATCATTAGCCTCAACTAGATCTAGAGCAAACCCTAATCTCTCTTTTCTCCAAAATCCTAGATTTCTCATCCGGAGTCCGTTTCACCTAAAACGAATTCTGTTGCGCTCATTGGGAAGATGAGAACTTGCTGGAGTACTGCTATCAAGGAGGTGGAGGCATTTGCTCGGAAGAAATCGACCGACAAAGCGCTCGGGAAATTCCTTTTATTGAGATTCTGACTCTCAATAGGTAATCTTCGTTCTACCTTTGTTTCTTCTAAATTTTCTTTATTTTTGCATCCATATAGGCACCCTCGATCTGTGTATGAAGTTTGGTAGGATTTTGGTTTCGTTTGATAGCGGTATCAGACATGTATCGGTCTTATGTAGCACGTGTTCGGCGAAATGCCACTTAGAACTGAAAGGTATGAATTTTTGATTCTATTTTCACGAATTCCTTCCTAATATGATTTGTAAAAACTTTCGTGAAGACGGATTTGAAATCAACGCGATTTCAGCGTCCGAACGGACACGAACACGCGTGCACGAGATCCCGTGCACGGTCCCGTGTACGCCTTGATGTCTGTGCGTCATAACTCGACACACAAAGCTCCATCTCACATGAAATTTTATGAGCACGTGGGGGCAATCTCTGCCCATATGCTCCGAAAATTTCACGAGGTTTTGTCGAGCGAGCGCGGAGAAATCTGACGTGCACTGTTCAGCCCACACAGTGCGCGTGGCTGAATTTTGTCGCTGACACGGCCTTCGTACGCGGACCCGACGCGTCGAGGACCTGTTCCAGGAACTAGAGTACGTAGCCCTATACCTAGACTACCCAGGGACCCGATCTCCAGTCACGTCGTGGCTCGAATCGCGAGCCACGAGGCTCGACACGCGTCCACGGGAACGCACGCACGCGCGCGCGTGCGGGCCGCACGACTATCTCGGGTCGCTGTGTCGCGTAGGCACAACGTGGTATCATGTCAGCATGTCCTATCCCTACCCCGGGACCCTACCTAGCTGTGTGCACGAGCATGAGGCTTCTCGTTGCGTGTGTGGCGCTCAATCGAGCGATGTACGTACTCTTCGACACGCGAAATCAGTTTTCGATACGCGTTCGGTAGACACGACACGGACATGGTTTTGACTCCGTGAGAACTCGAGCATGTCTCACATGTCGAGGCCAACGTATTTGTTAAGTTTCACGGGTTCTAGTAGTGTATTTTGAGATTTGGGTCGATATGTGGAATTTTGGGTTTTTCCTTCATTGTAAATTTGAATAGTTTTGTAATATTTTGATTTTCTGAATTTTAAGTATCAAATTCTGAGTTTACGATTCGTATATGATATTTTGGGTTTGTGGGAATTGATCTTTGGTTTTTATCCTATTTAATTACCATTTACATATACAATTTTGATTTTTTTTCCTTATGTATATATATGTATATGTGTGTAGATATATATTTATATTTAAATGATTTTGTGTATATGTAAATATGTTGGAATGAGGGTTCAAGGTACTGATTTCCAGGTTTGAGTCCACTTCTCGGATTCGAGTAGCCAATTTCATTTATCTATATGAGTATGTATATGTATATTTATGTAAATGTCTATATATATATATATATGGGACAACGGGATATGAACCATAGGATCATACTCTTATATGAGCCATTCCACGTGGCTTACATGTGTACCAATAAAAATATAGTGACTTGGAAAAGAAAATTTTAAATAGATAGAAATAAAAGATCCCAAAAAAGATTTCATAAAAAATAACTTATCATATTTTTGCCTAGGACTTACCAAATATGTTTGCCTAAAAATTTAAATAGATAGAAATAAAAATATCATAATATTATTGTTAATGTTAATATTAATATTAATGTTAATATTAATATTAATGTTAATACTAATAGTAATATTAATTTTAATTTTAATTTTAATTTTAATGTTAATTTTAATGTTAATATTAATTTTGATTTTAATTTTAAGGTTAATGTTAATGCTAATGTTAATTAATGTTAATGTTAATATTAATATTAATGTTAATATTAATATTAATGTTAATATTAATGTTAATATTAATTTAATGTTAATAATAATGTTAATATTATTGTTAATATTAATTTTAATCTTAATCTTAATCTTAATTTTAATTTTAATTTTAACTTTAATTTTTAACTTTAATTTAAATTTAAATTTAAATTTAAATTTGGAGGGACAAATGATATTGTTTCCTATTTAAATTCCTAGGCAAACATATTTGGTAAGATCATATGCAAAGATTTGGTAACATTAAAATTATGGTATCTTTTATTTCTATCTATTTAAATTCCTAGACAAACATATTTGGTAGACAGAGATATGGTAAGTTACTATTTATGAAATCTTCTATGAGATCTTTTATTTCTATCCATTTAAATTTTTTCTTCCAAGTCACTATATTCTTATTGGTCCACATGGAAGCCATGTGGGATGGCTCATATAAGAGTATGAGCCTATGGCTCATATCCCGTTTTCCCTATAAATATATATATATATATATATATATATATATATATATATATATATATATATATATATATATATATATATATATATATATATATATTAAAAAATATTTTTTTTTTTATATATAGTTTTCCTTTCATTAGACTTGTGAATATATGTAATTATATAATATATCCATATAGTTGTATCTTAAACCTTTTGTTCTCAGATTTGATTCATAACAGTAGTCCTTTATCACACACCAATTTCTTTCAAGTCACATATTATATATTTATATGTGTATGTATATATATTTGTTCTCAGATTTGATTCATAACAGCAGTCCTTTATCACACACCAATTTCTTTCAAGTCACATATTATATATATATATATATATATATATATATATATATATATATATATATATATATATATCTATATATATATATATATATATATATACATATATATATATATATATATATATATATATATAGATATATAGATATATATATATATATATAACTTCTAGATGTGGGTGTGGATCCCCTGCGCAGGAGCACTTCTGCTCCTCGGCTTCCCCCCCACCGGCCGGTGGCCGGACGCCCACGGGGGGTCGGGTCCCCGCTGGTCACCCCTCTCGAGGGGTGGCCACCCTCTGGCCCCGGCCGAAGGTTGTCCGGCGTGCGGCGGCTCCGCCCCGTTCTCCCCTACCCCTCGGAGCCGCCGGCGTTCTAGGCGCCGTCGGAACCGCCGTGCCCGGCGTCCTGGGCCTTCGACGGCCCCGTCTCTTCTCGGCGCGCCGCCAGAGATCCTCGGCGCCCGGCGTGCTGTGCGGCCACGCCCCGGGTCGCCACTCCTCGGCGTCGACGTCCCGATCGCAGCACCCCCGATGGCCACCCCAGCTGCCCATCCAGCTCAGGTCCCCCCCGCCCAGGCAGTCGACCTCCCCCCGGTGGCTCCTCCTCCGCCGGCCGGTCGACGTTTCTCCTTCCCGCCGTCGCCGCCCCTCTCCCTCGGCCGTGGCACCTCCCCCCGATCCTCTTCCCCTTTGGCGCCCCCCCCGCCTCGGCGCCTCCCCCTCAGCCGGAGTTCGGCGCCCTCGCGGCGGCCCCCCCTCGGCCACCGCGGCCTGGGCCTGCCGCGCCCTTCCTCTCTCAGCGTCGCCCCACCCCCTCGGTCGTGACTTTCCGTCCCTCACCGACGTGGCCCAACTCGGCGTCCTCATCCCTCTGCCCCCCCTGTCGAGCTTCCCGGCGGCCCACGGCTGGCCCCTCCTCTTTGTTTCCCTCACCCTGCACCGGCGTCGGTGGCCCCCCACCCCCCCGGCGCTCTCTCCGCCTCAGGTCGGAGGGCCCCTAGCCGGCGTCCCGTCCTCGCCGACTGTCCCCTCTCCGCGCGGCAGTCGCCTCCCCTCCCTTTCCGGCGGATCCCACGCCCTCCCCCCCTCTTCTTCTTCCCTCACCGGTCCGGCCATCCTACCAGGATCCTCCGCCTCCCCCCTCGCCGCCTTGGTGTCCCCGGCGGCCGTTGGCTCCCCGCCCCTCCCTCCGCTTCCGACCCCTTCGTCGGAGGCCCGGACCCACCTCCCCGGGCCGCGCGTCACCTCCCCGGAATGCCCCCCCGGTGGCAGATGCCGCACCGCCTCCCCTCTCCCATCTTCCCCGCCACCCCCTCCGTGTGTCGCCGGCAGCGGATACCTCCCCCCATCCCTCCGCCGACGCAATCCTGGCCCCGCCCCCTCCGCCGCCTCGTCTCCGCTCCGTGCGACGCGCGTCTCCGCCTTCGCCTGCCCGCCGGGATCCTCCCCAGCGCCGGAGCTCCCGGCTCCGTCCTCCGCGCGGGGGGGGGGGTGGGGGCCGAGGCTCCTCGAGCCGTACGCCCTCCCCATCGGGCAGAGCGCCCCTCCTCGGTCTGGGTGACCTCCTCGGGTCACGTGCCCACCTACCCCCCCTCCTCGGTCCGCGTGTGTTTCCCCCCAACCCTTCGTTTTCCGAACTGTTTCATTTTTTGAACTTTTGTATTTTGGTCATGGTTTGACTTTCTGACTGTGCCAAAAAAAAAAAAAAGATTTTATATATTTAGTATGGCACTCTCGTTAGAGGTTCACCCTCCTTATGTAGGAACTTGGGCTATCTCCAGGTTCCATTCTCCCTTTCCCTTTTTCAATGAAGGCTTTAGCCATTGTTCCAAAAAAAAAAAAATTATATATATATATATATATATATATATATATATATATATATAGATATATATATATATATATTATATATATAGATATATATATATATATATATGATATATACCCCCTTAGAAACCCCCCCCCCCCCCCCCCACTCTCAGCCGTCCATTTAATGAATATTAATGTTAATGTTAATATTAATGTTAATATTAACATTAAATACTAAAATTAACATTAAACTTAACATTAAAATTAATATTAAAAAACATTAACAAATATTAACATTAATATAAAAAAAATAAAAATAAATAAATTAACATAACATTAAATTAACATTAATATTAACAATATTAAAATTAACATTAATATTAACATTAATATTAACATTAATATTAAAATTAACATTAATATTAACATTAATATTAACATTAAATGGACGGCTGAGAGTGAGGGGGTTTTCTAAGGGGGGCTTTTGATCCGCTCATATATATATATATATAAGCGGATCAAAAGCCCCCCTTTAAAATAATATATATATATATTATATATATATATATATATATATATATATATATATATATATATTATATATATAATATATATATATATATATATATATTTTTTTTTTATATATATATATGTGGATTGATTATGAATGTAACCATAAGGTATTGGGACAGATTAGGATCGACCCAATGAGCCCAATTTAGTCGAGTTGACCGACAAGTTGACCAAGTTGACAAAAGTCCACTTTGGGTCAAACTTGTTCCAAATCGACTCAAACGAACTCGGAATGACTTATAAACTTGTGTGTGACCTAAAAATTAGTAAACGGACTAGTTGACTTAGAGTTGACCAGGTTTGACTAGAGTTGACCAGGTTTGACCAGAGTTGACCAAGGTTGACTTTGACCTAGAAGGACTTAGAAGCATATAGAATTGCATTGTAGCCCTTTCTTATAATATGTTAGACCATGTTGTGACTTGTGGTTACTTTAAATATGTTTACATCACTCCAGTTCAGTTACACATCCTCATCAACAACTCGGATTGTCAGTCGAGTACATTCTCTGACCGTTTAATTCTTGCTTGGACATATTTACTTATTATAGACTAGTTTACTTGTTGCTGTCACGATATTATCACGGATTAGTACTATATGGATCTCTTCATGCGATGTTATCCCCTCGAATACATCAGGTATATTGTGCTAATGTACTTTATCATGTGCATCGTCTACTCATTGTATTCATATTTATTTATGTATACTCATATGACATTCATGTACACTCATGATCATGTGAGCCTTCATGTATAACCCAGTGTGCATGTGGACTAGCTATCCATGTGACACACTACTTTCATGTGCAATAACATAACCTGGACAGATCCTTGTGTACTGATTGGGACAGGGAGAGTATTTATTTGGTTATGTGATCTACACCCTTTTCATGTGCAATTCCAAACTAGATTTATAACCTAAGCCAGTTTACATAACCAGATTGTGCTCTACACCACGTAGTTAGTTCAGTTCTTTTATTATATCATGTATATCTATTTCCATATATCATGCTTTCTTTTACAGTCTTATTTCTTTATCAGCAGTTCATGTATATTATTCTATAGCTTGTTTCATATTTCCTTTCATGTTATGAACTGTGTGAGAGATATGTATTCGTTCATGTCCTGACTGGACCTGTTGAAATATTACAGATGATGAGGATTGCTGCGACACTTACTATGGAACATGCCTAGTTGACACAGGTGACCTGGACCATCAGCAGGATCCAGTAGTCGTTGAGGACTTGCCATGAGTTAGATTAGACTGATATTGTTGGAATGTATTTATTTAATATTTATCATGTATTGTCCTGTATTTAAATTTCTTTAATTTTCCGCTAATTAATTTTCTGTATTTTACTTTCAGTATTTTAATTGCTGCTTTGCTTTTGGGTTCGGCCTGAGTTGGTTTATTTTTCAGCCATCGGGTGGTTCAACTCCCCACCTACCACCACTCCTTTATTTAAAGCCCCATTCGCTTTCTCTCTCTTCATTACTTCACCATTACTCTTCTTCTTCCTCATAAACTCTCTCCACCTACCTAGCCGCATAGGCAAGTGCCAACTTGCTTCTTGATGGATCTTCATTTTTGTTGTTCTATTGTCTTCCTCTCAAGATTCTTAGATACTTTAGTACTTAGCATTTGCAATTTCCATGGCTCATTTTATGTAGATATAAGTTTAATACATTTTCGGATTTCTTAGGTTTTGATCTAGTAACTTTGTTATTTCTCAAGTTTTGATGGTTCCATGTTGTAGAGAATTTCGTTCTACCCTATTTTGACCTATGGAAATCCAGATTTGGACTTAGAATAAAGGATTTAGGGAGCATGGTAGCAATAGCTTCCATGGTTCTGTTCTCGAAAAAGTGGAGAAGAAGAACAGTGCTTGACCGCATGAGTTTTCATACGGCAAGTCTTTCTTGGCCGTATGGCATTCCCCAACCGCATGTCGCTTTCTGGCTGCATGAACCATTTAGTTCTCGACCGCATGAACGTGTCGCATTTTGAGCCGCATGAGCACATAATCTCTCAACCGCATAAGCGCTTACTTTCTCAGCCGCATAAGGCTTTGTTAAATCTGGCGGCATGAAACTTCCCGTTCCTGGCCGCATGACTTGTTAGTTTTTTAGCCGCATGTATTAGTCCAGCCGCATGTGACTTCCATATCCCGAGCCGCATATACATATTCTCAGCCGCATAGGCTTTGTTATTCCAGCCGTATGTGATTTACCATCCCCAGCCGCATGAGCAGCCTGGCCGTCTGGGCAATCCTGGCCGCATGGCACTTTTTCAGCAGCATGGCTTTAGCAGCCGCAGCCGCATATACTTCTATTTGCCGCTAGCTGCATAAGATTGTTCTCCTTGCTGCAGTTCAGTCGTATAGACTAAATTATCTTGAGCCGCATGAACCAATAATTTTCTGGCCGCATGAACTCTGGCCCTAATGCCTTTTTGGCTGACTCTTGTCCCGAATTGATATTGATTGACATTGATTGATTGTCTTGGCATTTATTAACATTAATTGTTATCTTGACATTAATTAACATTGATTGATATTTTGATTAAATAATTGATCATGCGTTCCTAATTGGAACTAAGAGATTGGCTAGTCGTCTTATTGAATGAATGAATGAGACACGTTCATATTAACTGTGAACTATTGTAATCGACTGGCTGATTCCGAACATTGGCATACAGGCACATGCAGGCTATAATTTATTTATTCATTTATTTACAAAAGCGGCATGTGTACTTTATGGTCAAGGCATGATTATCCCGTGGATAGTTTTGATTGTTGCATTACGCTATGTAAGACCTACAACCTAACCGCACGGGTATCGTTGTAAAGTTGTGCATGTCGTGCTTATACGAAAGTACTCATTTTGAATGACCATGATCCACGATATAGGATTTTACTTAACATAGAGACTACTAAGTTAAATAAAATAATGATTGCATAGAGAGAATGAATTTTCGAGTTCTTACATGGCAGCCCTCTTTGGGACTATTAGTGCCCGACAGGCCGGCTGGTTCCCACAGATACTGTAAATCTGCCACACGGGCAGGGAACAGTATCTGCTTATATTATTTATTGTATATTGTATATTGTATATTGATGACGGGCGTCCCGCTGGGACTCGTCTAATTCATGATTGGCGTAATTGATTGATTGGATAGACTAGCCTTGCTTGTACATAGTAAGAACTGAGGAATCCTTATTGCATAATTCTAGGATAACTTGGAACTCACCATAGCAAGCCATAGTAGTTGAGTGGCCATTTAAATCAAATTGTTTGTGTACTGTATCTACTCTGTTACCTAATTGAGATGATCAGAATGTCAGAACATGACAGGCCAACTTCTGTCCTTGTTTGGTTGGGAGGTTGGTTCAAAGTGTCGTGATGTTATGTGAATCCCAGTAGCAAGCAGAGATCTATTATCATATTCTCTTATTACTGGTTTTAATTTCTCGTATCGTGCTCCCTTGCGGTACTTGCTATTAGAGGTCTAACCTCTCTGGTTTTGTATGGCCAGATTTAGAGCCGGTCCCCGAGGACTCAGCTTACTTCCACCTCTAAGATGGTCAATACGAGAGGAATGATCGCAGGAGGACTCGAATGGGTTCCTTACTTTTCCGCTCGTTTTGTTATTTACTTTATACTTACCGTTTGGCACCGACATGTTAGTCGGATCGTCTTGTACTTACTTTTACATAATTGTAACTAAGTCAGGCTGCAGCTGATAACAATTGTGTATACTTTGCTACATTATCTGGCTATGTTTTGTAAAGCCAGATATCAAGAACATTTTGACTGAGCGTTTGGGATGCCTTACTGCTTTATCTTACATGTTCTCTATTTCTGTTTCTTGTTTGAATGATTGAGACAATAGATGTGAAGTGACCATAGTGAGACTTTCATGTAGTATGCACCCCCTCGTCTTTTAGACAGCATTGATCGTATTATACGGTATTCCTCTACCCGTAATACGTAGCTGGCTGAGTCATTCCCCCGCTCTCTATTATTCTGGTTCTGGGACGTGACACTCCTCCACCAGTTCCGAGGACTGCCCCAGGAGTTCAGGGGATGCTACCACCACTGCCTCAGGGCACAGTTGATATGGCGCAGTTCTTCACCTTCATGCATCAGATGATGGAGACTCAGCGACGCCAGACGGAGGATATGAGGCAGGGCATTGACAATGCCCATAAGTTAACAATGGTGGCAGTAGAGAAGGTGGTTGCCCAACCGCAGGAAGGGCAGATCCAACCGTACCAGCTGTGGACTCCAGGCATTCAGGACTTCCAGAAGATGCGGCCGCAAGACTTCAAGGGTACCGAGGGTATCCTATATGCCGACGACTGGATCGAGCATATATAGGAGATCTTTCGTCTCGCGGAGATACCAGCTAGGCTCCAGGTGGAAGTCGCGGGCAGTCAGATGCAGGACCTTTCCCGCACTTAGTACCAGACCGACCCCAGGGTTGGTACAACGGGGCAAACTTGGGAGGCTTTCAAGAAGCTTTACAAGGAGAAGTTCTTTCTCGACACAGCACTTGGCGCTTTGGAGACGCAGTTCGAGAACCTGGTTCAGGGGAACCAGACAGTAGAGGAGTAGGTCGAAGAGTTCTGCCGCCTGGGCAGATTTATGGAGGGCCTTAGCGAGACAGCGAAGGCTAGGAGATTCAGGAAGGGCTTGGTTAAGGAAGTCAAGTCCTTGACCAAGAGCAACAGGAATGCTATATTCGAAGAGATTTTGATGGGAGCTATGGCAGCGGAATATGACATGGAACTGAAGATGAAGAGAGTCATGATTCACATGGAGCCAGTGGCAGTGGGGGCCCGGCCAAGAGGCCTCATTTTTAGCAGCAGCAGCATCAGCAGAAACCTTTTCAGCAGAAGCAGTTTCAGCAGGCACCGAGATAGCAGAAAGCCATCAGTTGCACTTTCTGTAAGAAGCCAGGATATGTGTGGAATGAGTATAGGAAGAGGCTCGACAAGTGCCTACTTTGTGGTACAGCATAGCATCAATTGAGGGATTGTCCCATGGCTGCGGGACGTACAACTCAGGAAGTAGGAGCCAAGGCTCCGGTAGTGCAGCAGAAAGAAAATTGCCGACCCAGTAGCAGAAGTTTATTCAGCACCATCAGCAGGCCAGAGGAGGCCAGCAGGGGCGAGCTTTTGCCATAGCAACTGAGGAGTCCGAGCCAGTAGGAGATCTTATAGCAGGTTCTGTTCTTATCGACTCTTTTCCCGTATTCGCATTATTTGATTCGGGTGCTTCCCATAGCTTTGTGTCTGTATCATTTGCTGTTAGACACCAGCTTTCTTCTGAACCATTGTCTAGTACTTGCAAGATCACGACTAGGGATGGTATTATCCTCGTCCGTGATGTTTGCAAGGATCGGAGAGTAGTTTTGGGAGGCCGAGAATTGGATGTGAGTATGCTCGTAATGCCATTACTGAACTACGATATTATACTCGGTATGGATTGGTTGAGCAGGCACCATACCAGTATAGATTGTCGAGGTGGTAGAGTTCTTTTCAGAGTGCCAGGAGAGCCAGAGTTCGAGTTCACCAGGCGGAAGGCAGAGCAGAGCAGCGGGGTTTTCTGCAGAGTTTCAACAGAGAAGCAGAGCGTGCCACATCCATTGATAGCAGAATTTATGGATGTATTTTTGGAGGAGTTACCAGGGTTACCTCCGGACAGAGATGTGGAGTTCTCTATAGACTTGGTACCCGGCACAGAGTCGATATCTCAGCATGTCTATATAGTAAACAACATTGAGCTTGTGGAGTTGAAGAAGCGGGTGGATGAGTTGCAGGACAAAGGCTTCATTCGATTGAGTTCTTCACCATAGGGTCCGCAAGTACTCTTTGTACCGAAGAAGGATGGGTCGGTACGGATGTGTATTGACTACAGGGCACTCAACAACCTTACGATCAAGAACAAGTACCCGCTGCCGAGGATCGATGATTTGTTCGATCAGTTGAGCGGGGCGAAGGTATTCTCCAAAATTGATCTGAGGTCAGATTGTCATCAGATGAAGGTGAAGAAGGAGGATATTTCGAAGACAACATTCATGATACGGTATGGCCAGTTTGAGTTCATGGTGATGCCGTTTGGGTTAACTAACTCCCCGACGGTGTTCATAAACTTGATGAACAAGGTGTTCCACCAGTACTTAGACAAGTTCGTGGTGGTGTTCATCGACGTCATCTTGGTGTATTCGAAGACCCCAGAGGAGCATAAGGAGCATTTGAGAGTGGTTCTGGAGACTCTCAGGAAGGAGCAGCTTTACGACAAGCTCTCAAAGTGTGAGTTCTTCTTGGATCGAGTTGATGTCCTAAGTCATGTTATGACCGGAGATGGGATCTCAGTCGACCCGAAGAAGATCAGAGCAATTGAACCATGGACAGCATCGAGTTCAATTGCGGAGATCAGGAGCTTTCTGGGATTGGCAGGCTACTACAGGAGGTTTGTTCAGGATTTCTCCTGGATTGCAGAGCCATTGACTAAGCTGACCTGGAAGGACGCAGAGTTTATCTGGTCAGAGGAGTGTCAGGTAGCTTTTGCTGAGTTGAAGAGGCGACTGACAACAACCCCTATTTTAATATTGCCATCGGGATCAGGCGGGTTCACTATCTGTCACGACCTGCACCCAATATATGGGCATGGACCGTGTACACGCCCAGCCTACGCCGCAGAATCGGTGGTAGAACGATGTATCAATATGATGAACAACCATGCAATAAAAGATATATCACAAGGAAATTCAACAAATCCACATCTCAACTTAGCATCTAAAAGATGGAAATAAATAAACTGTCTCATAAAAAAATGTATGAAGTCTAAAGCCACAAATAATCTCAACTACATGTCTCAAAAATCAACTCCAATATCCAGTACAATGTCTCAGTGCTAACTAAAATATCTAAGAAAGCGCAATAGGTTCAGATGCTGCGTACTCCTCCTGATAGGCAAAGTCCGTCTCTAACACATCAATCAAGTACGGGCCATACTGGTCAGGGCACACGACCTCTTCGTAATCACCTAAAATTTGTTTGGTTACCCAGTCAGGATGGAACGAGTACAAATCACTGAATGCAGTTTCAAAATATGAAAATGACTATATAACATAAGTTAGCCTTTAGACATATAATTTATAAAATAAACGAAGAAAAACATAATACAACTAAATGCCGAAAGCAGTAAATGAAATACAAGAAAATACCCACCGACTGACCGACTGAAGTACCTTTGATATGTGATCGGTCTCGGAACAATTACACGACACTGTCTATAATATCTATATTGTATAAAGTTACACGGTCTACATGGTATACTACAATAAAGAAACACTGTCTACACGGTATAAATGCAATAATAATCACTGTCTACACGATATACAAGGTATAAGGTCAGATCACACATCGTTGGTACTTCACATTCCTCGATACCATAAAGAATAAAATCAATATAAAGACTGAAATCACATATCTATCGACTAATAATGATGTATAGTAAAGATCAATACTGAAAACAAGCAATAAACTGTACTCGCCTAGGGTCCTGAGCTGCTGGTATGGATCCGATGCAAAACTCGAGTCCAAGTAACCTATTTTATAAAAGTTATAAAATAAATGAGCAACTCATATCAAGATAACTCTGTTTATGTGTTTATGTTGTTGGTACTTTCCATATTCTTGTTTCACTTACCTCTTGTGTTGAGAGTTAGAGACTAATTATCCCTACATGCAAAATTGGTAGTCTAGATCACACTTCCATATCCTGGCAAGCTAAAACCCCATCTAACATGATTTTCCCCCCTTTGGCTTACTCTCATATGCTCATAATCAAGAGCACGTGAGTTATTAGGTTGTTCTTAACTCCCTGTTAACCATTACAGGACACCCTTGTACATTACATCAATATGTAAAGAATACTACAAGTTTTGATGTAGTATCTTCCCCCTGGCCATACCCTTTATTCTGCCCTTAAGGCTTACTCTCTCCTAGACAACTGTACTGGTACCCTTAGCTATCCTACTGGTATCTTCACAGAAATTTGAGGATAGGAACACACTCTCTATGCGACTTACCCCACTGTCAGGTCATGTGTGCGTGTTAAAAATACTAGAGCTCGATTTGTTACTCTTCAATCGGAACCCCTGTATCCTCCCTATCACCCTCCTTCAGTAATTCATAGATTAACAGTCCTTTTCATGACTGTTGTACACTTGCCACCCCTGATATCAGAGTGTTGCTATAGTAGTGCTCATTTGATATGGGAACCATCTCTTAGCCATGTACCTGTCTAAGTTTTCTGTTACATCGGTACCACCTAAGGCTACAGATCACCCCTTGAACCTGCCCATATGCCCAAAAGCCTAGGTATTAACCTGACTGAAATTTTAGCTACTACCTAATATCCTGAGGATAACCTGTGATACCCTATGATACCTATGACAAGTATAGGGCTGAACCCTTTGCTAACCCCCAAGACAGGTTCCTAGAGGTTCAGGATATTCGGGTAGAGATTATCCTAGGCTACTACGGGTTGTTCCCCATGGGAGGTAGGAATAGTTTTTTTGTACAATTCTACTTGTTATAGCCTTCCCCTTCTCTTATTGGTTTGCCTGTCCATCAGTAATAGGCCTGATACACTTGATCAGGAAATTGGTTACTAGAGTATGGTGTGGATGGGTATTCAGGAGTGGTCCTTGCTTGCTTATAGGTTAGCTGATGTGCTCTGAATCTCTCACACTTCTGAGTTCATTGGCAAGCAGGGGTTTTCAAGATCCCCTGCATCCAAGATTACCACTCTTCACTAATTTGACCAAGATAATGCAACACAGCTCAATTTGTACCATTATTGAGTAGGAATAATTTACCTACCATTCACCACTGACTATTAACATAGTAATAGAATCAACTCTCAAGACTTGAGTGATTCTCAGGTACCCTTGTTTCAAGGCCTGAAACCAAGATCACCCTCATACCTACATTGACCTGATACCAATCCTTAGCTATCAGTTACCTGGTTTACTGCCTAACTTCTATTGTGCAGGACAACTCTAGATGGTTCAGTCCATTTATGATGGTAGGGGGTCATGTATCTTAGGATTTATAGGCCACATTGTTCCCCATAACTATCCCTGATGCTCTTGTACACAAGGCTGATAGCAGGTTACCATCTATTATTCTTAGTAAATTGTCACCCTTCAGTCCTAGGCTTTTATTAGGTCTGTGTACTAGGTAGTAGTCCCTGGTGATTTGGTTTTGACCTCCCCAATACGTCATCGTATCAGTTATCATCTGAATTTAAGGAGATTCAATTACCAAACTGCTGGTAATGAGAAAAAGTTCCTATGTTTGTGTTCAATGGATTTCAAGAAGGATTTAACAGGGTGGGGCTTGATCTACCACAAGTATGGCTCTGCCCCTAGGTTTTTAGGGTGTTCTATAGTAAGGTTATAGGAATAGTAGTCTTGGTCCTACTTGGTACGGTCACCATTGTCACGCCCCAGAACCAGAATACTAGAGAGCGGGGGACAGACACAGCCAGCTACGTACATTAAAGTATAATCTACCTCGATATACGATCACGGCAGTCTAGAGCATGAGGGTTTATCTCCAAGCCAACAGTCTCTTATGGTCATGAACAAGCCTAGTGTCTCAATCTCAAACAAGTAAGTAAATATTACAAGATGTTAGATCATCAGGCATACAAGTAAGGCATCCCAAACATCACATATTTAGATGATCATGAAGCTAGTCATACAAAATGTGAAAACTAGCAAGAGTTTCAGTCATATATGATCAACCCTAGGATTTGTCAATCATGTTACAGCCCGTAGGCAGACAGTAAGTAAAGTTGCAAACGAGCTAACACTTACTCGGCAGCTAAACGTCTCAAAAGAATATTTTACAAGGGAGTGGAAGAGCAAAATAAGAACCCACTCGTTGCCAGGGTTGCGCCTAGTGGTCACCATCTGGCTGGAAGACAGGGAGATCCTCGGGAGCTACTCCGAAATCTGGCCATACAAAACCAGCTGGGTCAGACCCCAGAAAGAGCAAGTGCCACAAGGGAGGTTTCACTTAAGAACTAAACCAGCATATTAGCACATGATACATAAAGGATAATGAAAGACATGAATTAGAGAAAATTGAATGATAAACGATAAGATGACTAACAGACTATTCCGGTAACCAAGTTACAACCCGTAAACCAAACATGGACCGGGGTTGTAACCCTTCACCTGAACTTAGTCTCTAACCAATTATCAAGAAAGTAAAGCATAAAACAAGCATGCCCTGAGATACCATATACTAGATCTAGGCAAGATTAGACAAAATAGGACTCCATCCATCATTTACGGCCAAGCAAAGTGTACGTCTTGATACTTTAACTAACTAGGGTTATCACAAGCTTAGTTACTAACAAGATGCATCGAGATGTTCCAACAGCCACAAGTCCTGCAGTCTTAATCCAGGTTATCCGGTCACAAGTTGAGAGAGTTGGATTAGGTGACTTAGAGGTACAATACATGACAGTGTGCTGGAAATGTACCCTACTCGACGGCAGGCTACAAGTCTAATTAAAGCGCCCAGATAACGGGACTGCCTGTAGCTGGGAAACCTCTTCATGGACTACTTGATCAATCTAGTCATTATCCTAGTCAGATTTAGTACGAATCCCTGACCGTGGAAATCAGGAATTCGTATCCTAGACATGATACGAGACGAGACATATAGCTTATACAAGCACAAGCACCCACGGTGTCAGGACAAGAGTTACTTAACAAGTCAAGATAGCCGTCATAACAACATATCGAGATTATCATGTAGGTTAACTTTATCAAGTCAAGAGTGCGTCAAAACAGACCACCATAAAAAATTATTATGTCAAGTTACTTGCCAAGAGTGCACTACGACGGGTCACTATCAAGAATTATCATTTTACTTGATACTTGTTAAGAGTGCGCCTTAACAGGCCTCTATCGTGTTCTATCCTTACATTATCATGAATGAGAGAAATTTGCATAAAATAACTAATAACATATTCTTGAAGCCAAGGAAAAGATCTACAACTTTCATGTTTGAGTTTTTTAAGATTTTCGCTACAAAATAGCCAAAACGGGCAAAAACAGTCATTTGGAGTGACCTGTGCGCAAGTTGTGCAGGCAAAATCGCCACGGCGCACGTTGTGCGGCAAAAAACGTGCGGGCGCACGGCCGTACAAGTTGCGCATTGCACGCGGGCAATAAAACTTGAGATCCATCATGAAGCAAGTTACTTGCCTAGGCTTGGTAGGTGGGAGGAGTAAATGAAGAGATGAAGAAGTAAATACAAATAATAGAGAAGAGAGAAGAAGTTGACTTATATAGCAACCCCTCTCAACCCAATACAAACCAAGCCAAGCCAAGCCAAGCCAAGTCATGTTGAACCAAGTTGAACCAATCAAGTCAAGATTTAAACCAAGGCTAAGCTAAGCAAGATAAGTAAAATAGGGCCACCTGACAATTGTCAGAAATTCGTATACGTACCCTGAAAAATACGTATAACGGAAAACGGGAGTGACAACTCTACCCACCTTAAAAGAATTTCATCCTCAAAATTTAATCAAGAGGCTAGAGGTATCGGGGCAAGCTACACTAATATGGCAATCTACCACTAGCAGTCAACCAAGCAATTATTCATGCAAGCAAGAAAGTAAAAGCATAAGGCAGAAGGAAGACATTATACCTTATGAGTCAAACAAGTGTGGATATCGCGAGCGGATATCATCCTCACGCTCCCACGTTGACTCACCTAAAGAGTGATGACCCCAAGCAACACGGACTAAACTAATAGTCTTATTCTTGAGTACCTTCTCTCTTCGGTCCAATATGGATATAGACCTTTCCTCATACGAAAGATTGGTACCAATAACCAATTTCGAATGATCAAGGATATGGCTCAAATTCGGGATGTACCATCGCAATTAGAATACATAGAATACGTCATGTACCTCACGTACGACGGTGGAAGAGCGAGACGATAGGACACATCACCTACTCGCTCGAAAATATCAAATGGTCCTATATACCTAGGACTAAGCTTTCCTCGTACGCCGAATCGAATGACGCCATGGGTAGACGAGATCCTAAGGAATACATGGTCGCCGATAGAAAATTCAAGCGGACGCCGATGAAAATCGGCCCAATGGCGCTGACGGTCTTGTGCAACTCGAAGATGATCTATGACTTGTCTGACCACCTCGATTTTCTGCATAATCATCTCTGGACCAAGCATCTGTCTCTCGCCGACATCATCCCAAGCTAAAGGTGATCTGCACTTCCTGTCATACAGTGCTTCAAATGGTGCCATCTGGATGCGGGCCTGGAAACTGTTGTTATAGGAGAACTCCACGAGATGCAGGTGATCTTCCTATGAACCATCGTAGTCGAGTGTACAAGATTGTAACATATCTTCAAGAGTTTATATCGTACGTTCTGACTGACCATCTGTCTACGGATGATAAGCTGAACTGAACTTGAGACGAGTCTCCAAGCTCTCTTGAAGACTCCGCCAAAAGTACGATGTGAATCTTGAATCTCTGTCGGATATAATACTGAATGGTACTCCATGCAACCTAACTATCTGCCTGAGGTACATCTCTGCTAGCTGATCCGTCGACTGACCAATTCGAAAAGGGAGAAAATAAGCTACCTTCATGAGACGATCAACGATAACCCAGATAGCATCTCTCCCAGTTGGAGATTTAGGTATCCCAGTTACAAAATCCATGGTAATGTACTTCCATTTTTATTCTGGGATCGGTAAAGGTTGAAGAAGTCCAGCTGGCCTATGATGTCAGCTTTAACTTGTTGGAAAACTAAACAATGAGAGACAAACCGGGCTATCTCCCTCTTCATGCCATTCTACCAGAAATATTGACGGATGTCTTGGTACTTCTTCGTGCCACCGGGATGAATTGAATACTGAGAATCTTTTATCTGATATCACTACTA
>JANAVB010044368.1:0-30163 GCA_029216955.1 Iris pallida
GACTTTTCACTACGCTGCTCCCAATAGCGTGCGTGACTTTTCACCTACGCTGCTCCCTGTAGCGTGCGTGACTTTTCACCTACGCTGCTCTCAGCGTGCGTGACTTTCACCTATGCTGCTCCTGTAGCGTGCGTGACTTTTCACCTACGCTGCTCCCTGTAGCGTGCGTGACTTTTCACCTACGCTGCTCTCTACCGTGCGTGACTTTTACCTGCTGCTCCCTGTAGCGTGCGTGACTTTTCACCTACGCTGCTCCCCTGACCCCTTGCTTAACCCATTGGCTCTTGGAGTTTTTGTCTTATTTCTTTAAGCTTGGCTCTTCTATAGCCCTATATTGATATTCTATTAGATATTTTATGCCCATTTTATATTCTTACGCCTTTTGTCATGAACTTGATTTTACTTAATATGTTTGGAATGACTATTGTACATGGCACGGTATGACAAGGAACTAGCATAACACGACAGTGACCCGTAGTGGTGCACTCCTGACATGACCAACCTGACATGATAGTGGCCCGTCGTGGCGCACTCCTGACAAGTACCCTGACATAATTTATCTTAATGCTGTTGCGACGGCTAACTTAACTTGACTTGCCTTGACACCGTGGGTGGTTCTTTCTTGCTTGATTGTTAAATCCACTTGTCCTGTCTTGCATCATGTCTAGGATGGGACTCCTGAGTACCACGGTCAGGAGCTCCTACTAAAATGGATTAAGGTTAATAACTAGAATAACACAGTAGTCATGAAGAGATGACACAGCTACGGGCAATCCCGTTACCTGGGCGCTCTTGGGATCTGTAGCCAGCCGTCGAGTAGGGCATATTTGCAGCACACCGTCGCGTGTTGCACCCTCTAAGTCACCTAAGAGTACGTTTGTCTTCTGGACGATGTACCCACCTGAATTCAACCCCTAATTTTCGACCTGGGTAACCTAGATGGTCTGCAGGGCTTGTGGCTGTGGAACAATCTCACTGCATCTTGTTAGTAATTAGGCATGTGATAACCCTAGTTAGTTAAAGTAGTAAGCCGTAGTATCTGCTTGGCCGTGATTGATTGAATGAGATATAACCAGTTTAGCCATGTCTTGATCCAGTACAAGATTGCTCCCTGTCTTGATTTCTTGCATTATTATCTCGCCGATAAATGGTGGGAAACCAAGTTCTGTTCAGATGAAGGGTTACAACCCCGGTCCTTGTTTGGTTTACGGGTTGTAACCTGGCTATCGGAATAGTCCCATGGTTATCTCATCGTATATCACCCTGCCATGTTTTCATAAATTCTAGTTTTAAATATTATATCTTCTTGTGTTAATGCTGGCTTTTGTTCTTATTTCGTAGCCCCCTTGTGGCACTTGCTCTTTCTGGGGTTGACCCAGCTGGTTTTGTGTGGCCAGATTTCGGAGCAGCTCCCGAGGATCTACCATGCTTCCAGCCCAATGGTGGCGACTAGAAGGAACCCGGGCTACGAGTGGGTTTTCTATTTTGTTTCGCTCACTCTATTGTAAAACTATTCTTTTGAGGCGTTTAGCCGACGAGCACCTGTTAGCTCGATGCACTTTACTTACTGTCTGCCTACGGGCTGTAAACATGATTAACAAATCCTAGGGTTGATCATGTATGACTTAACTCTTGCTAGTCCTAGCATTTTTTACGACTAGCTTCATGATCAGCTGATATGTAATATTTGAGACGCCTTTTATTGTATATTTGGTGGTCAAACATCTTGTAATTATATTACTTGCTTGAGATTGAGACAATAGGCTTGACCATAAGAGACCGTTGGCTTGTAGTAAACCCTCATATTTCTAGACAGCCGTGACCGTATATCGAGGTGGTTTTCATTTCAATATACGTAGCTGGCTGTGTCTGCCCCCGCTCTCCAGTATTCTGGTTCTGGGGCGTGACACTACTATATGCATATCACATATACATGTATATCTAATATATATAATAGTAGGCACACACATCACTAATATATATAGGATACCTATTTATACATATATTATCTATATATATACATTACACAATATATATATTTTTTTATACATATATTTATATATATATTACATACATATATTACACAATATATATATATACATGGAGAAATAGGAAATGAATTGTGTTTGTGTGTGATGTGGTAAAACAGGATACAAGAGTATGTGTAGTGAGCATGAGGGTTCAATGTGTGAGGCTAGTGAGACATGGCAGTGGTGTGTGTGTGTGTTATATAAGAGTGGGTGAGGGATACACTTGTGTGTGTCAGGTTTGAGGGTCCTGTGTTCAAGTGTTATACAAAATAGTGCTAACAAGTGTCCAATAGGACACAGGAAACAGTGCACATATGCCAATAGGAAACAGGAAATTATTGTTACTGTGAAATGCAAACAGTTAGCAACTAGGAGAAAACTGGAATTAGTGAGCTGATGTGAAGTGTGGGAAAAACAGGAATCAATCATAGAATTAGTTCCAGTAAAGAAAGGAAGAGCTACTCAGCTTATAAGCTATCAGTCCAGGTATTCAATGAACATATCATGACACAGTGAAGTGTAATAAGAAATTAGGAAACAGGGATTAAATCTCAGTTTTAGGAAATAAACCATCAAAATCAGTCCTAATGACAAATCAGTTCACTTTAGTTCTTTTAGGAATGAAATACTCAGGTATAGGAAAAATAGTTCAGGTTTTAGGAATGAAAACAGTGAATCATCTCAGGAAAAAATGGGAAAATGATCTCAGTTATTAGGCAATACATTTCAGTCTACAATTCATTAAGAAACATACATCTCAGGTTCAGGGAAAACAGTGAATCAGAATTAGAGAATTCATCTCAGGTTATCAGGAACTATTTCAGTACAGTTTCGAAAAGGATGGGAAATCAATTCAGTCCTAACCCATTCGAATCCAACACAAATGCTCAAATTCTATTCTCAACTCAAAAGCCCATATTTGAATGCAATATTTAATTAACATGAATCAACAATCATGTGGGAGTAAATTACAGTTGAAAACCTTAATAACAGGGATTAACAGTTCAGAAATTTGAAAGAAAACAATGTATCAAATATGTATCAGACCCTACGTATCAGCTAACATGCCTTTAACCCAAATCGAATCAAATACACATCAATACTTAACTAATCACGTAACTTAATCTATCATAGATAATTAGACATGTTAGGATCTAGATTAGCAATTAATAACATGATTTAAAGCATTAAAAACTGGAATAGATACACTGAACAACTCACAGCTCGTACACGCACAGTGCACTACTCGTGCATGTAGAGGCATGGAAAATATCAGAATGATGATCTATGCGGCTCAGAACAGGAGAACCCCATGCGGCTCATACAGGAGCAGTCCCATGCGGTTCAGAGAGACTCTTAGTCTCATGCGGCTCGGGATAGGAGAGTCCATACGGCTTACATAGGGACAGTCCTATGCGGTTCAAAGAGTCCCCCAGCCGCATGCGGTTCAGAAGTACATGTGGCTCACATTCGACCAACAGAGATATACGGCTCGATCAACGCCACGTGTCCCCATAGGACCCCTTCACACAGCTGGCCATCGAGCAATGGCCCTATTTAATGCTCTGCCATGATTTGACAGCTGACGGCTCTGACATGAAGTGTCATAATGGCCCTGTCATAATGACAGACTCTTTGGAAATAGGAGAAAATCTCTGACACGATCCGAGATTGACACGTGGCTACCCCCATGCGGCTCCAGTGAAGAACAGCTTCATGCGGCTGGCAAGAATCGTCTTCCTGCGGCTCACCAAGAAACCATCCCATGCGGCTCGCAAATACTATACCTATGCGGCTCACTGAGACGCTGTCTCATGCGGTTCATGGATATCATGCGGCTCTGGCAGAGTCCATCATTAAGACACGTGGCAGAGATTCAATTGCCCCCACGACTTGACAGCTGGTAGCAAGGATGATTATGAGATGCAAATCAATCAGAGATTTACCAGATCCCAATGACCATATTTAACATTATCCTCATAATTAATGAGATTAGGTCATATCATTCATGATCAAGCCAATGGGACACGTGGAGAGAGATCCAAACGTGACACAACCAATCATGAAGATTTAAAGCAATCAGCATTAATCATTCACAGGATTCAATACTATCCCCATTTATGGCCCAAATCCTTCGTGCCCTAAGCTAAGGGTCCAGATTGATTATACATCAGGCCGCCGCCACTTTGAGAATGGGTAATCATCCAAACCCTAATGATGCCCCCACTATTATAAATAGCAAGGTGCCATTCCCTTGTAAAAATATACGCTATCAGAGAAAGAAATATAGAGAGACTCCCCCAATAATCAGAGAGAAAAATACACAGAGAGAGAGAGAGAGAAGCCAGAAGAGCAATACGAGGAGAGCAACAAGAGCATTACTTCGTCAACGCCAACCATCTCGTCACAGGAGCCAAGGCTTCATACCGATCGTCCAAGAAGTAAGGCAGGGCTGCCGTCGCCTTCCCGAGCCTCTATCGTCATCCCCCAGAATCTAAAATAAACAATTGTACTTAGACTGCTGTACCAAGGTTTTCGTCCCTAGGCTTTCTTTGTACAAGCGAGTTTGTAACATGAAGTGAAAGTCCGGTCCTCCGATAATTGTTCTGTTCTTTTATATTTCATGGCAAACACAATGGCGACTCTGCTGGGGACTAACTTCTCCATGGCTGAGGAGTTGGTGACGCAATCGGATGCAGCCAAGCTTGGCTCCACGCAACAGAAGATGGTCGCCCGGTTCGACCAACAGGCGTTCGAAGAAATGCTCTCCGACATGAGCGCTGGCCCGGTCCAGAAGCGAGCTCGCACAAAGAAGGCCCGCAAGGAGTGGAGACCCCGATCCTTTGTTCCTACTGAAGCTCTTGCAGAAATACCCTCTGTTGCTCAAGACGGCGAGAAAGACTCTTCTGCGGCCCTACTTCAGACCGTAGACAACTCTGCTGTCCCCAAGTCCGGCAGAAGAAAATACTATGATGCTGGACTTACAGGGGCAAAAAGGAACTTTATGCGATCCGAGCCGCATAAGGGTATTAGCCGCAAGGAGAAAGCTCATGCGGCTACATCCGCCAGCCGCATAAAGAAAACTCATACGGCCACATCTGTCAGCCGCATAGCTTATGCGGCTACGGTTGCCAACCACATGGATGAAACTCATGCGGCTATGGAAGTCAATCGCTTACAGAAAACCCATGCGGCCATAATTGCCAACCGCATACGGCCAGCCTGCACGGTCGTGACTCCTAGCCGCACAAAAACAACTCATCCGACAGCAGAAGACAACCGCATGCAGACAGCCTATACGGTACCCAATTCTAGTCGCATAGCGTCCGTTCCACTCTTCTCTCGATCAGTCTTCGACCGTCTCTCATGCGGTCCTGACCCTGATGGTTCTCTGGATGATAAGCCAGACTCTGTGGTATTCAACTTGGACTCCTCCTATTACGCACCCGCAAGTGCTAAAAGGAGGAAGTCTAGTGCAGCGCGGGCTCACCAAGCCCAGGCAGCTGTCCCAACCTCTAACTATCGGGGCGTCCCATTGATTATCACACGGGCCTCTGATGGGAAGTTGTATAGAACCGCTCGAGTCCAGCCCCCGGCGGAAAAAGGACAAAGTGGTTCCTCTGACCTGCGTGAGGCGATCCTTCACAAGCGCAAGGAAAGAGAAGGAGCCTCGGCATGCAAAGAGTCCTCGCTTGGACATTACTGCACCCAAATCATCGTCAACTGCTGTTGCAACAACGCGACAACAACGGAAGATCGGCCGTCAGTCTTCCAAAGACTACAGCATCCGAGCTCAGAAGACGAGGCACCTCCTGTTATCTCCTGCAATTCCACTCAGAAAGTCCCCGCCGAGGGGAGAGAGAAGAATACAAGCATCTCCAGCCCCAAAATATCAACCACTACAGCTAAGAAACTGTCGTCTAAACGGTTGTCCTCCACCGGAGTATTCCAACACACTCGTTCAAAGACTAAATCTGCTGCAATGGAAAACTCATCATCTACATCGCTGGGGGTCGTGGGAATTGGGGGTAGCACTCCTCCGAGCATCCACAACAATCCGATATTTCAAGGAGCCGAGCCCGGACAAACAACTCTCCTATCAGGTACAACAGACGCTGATGTCCCCAATGACATCTACGACTCCCAAGACGAAGCAAGCTCTGAGGCTGGGGATACCGTTCCCTCCGAGTTTGAGCCCGAAGAGAACATTTCCACCTACCCCGATGACTTCTCGGTGTATGGGTATGACTCGGAGGGCACATCCTCCACCGTTCCTTCCATCACTCCTCATGTAAAGACGGTGTTCATGACGGACAGCAACCAAGGTGGTTCCAGTGATCGCCAACGCATCGACACTTTAGAGGCTATACTGCAGGCCTTGGTCAAGTCTGTAGATGAAATCAAAGCCGCTCTTCCAACTCTCCAAGGAGGAATGCCTGGCCAAACAAGCACGGGTCCCACGGTCAATGCAGACTCAAACTCAGCGGCACCAAACCCGGGCAATAATCCTCCCGAAATAACAGCCCCTACCACGACAGATGAGGCCCGAGAAGTAAGAAGAGAGGTCCAGGAGCTCCGAGCCATGTTCTATGCTCGAGAAAACGTTCAAGACCTCAGAATGCGGCAACCATACCCTGCCGAATGGAGGGATGTTCCATTCCCACCAAAATATAAGCCGTTCAATATCAACCCGTATGATGGAAAGACCTCAGCAAGTCGGTACATCACTTACTTCGAGGTCACCATCGACCATCTGTCCCATTATGATGCTATCCTCACACGATTATTCATTGGGGCATTGGAAGGAGTCACTTTCGATTGGTATCACAATCTGCCAGACAACTGCATCCACTCCTTCGCCGGCTTCAAGCGCCTGTTCTTGGAGAGATTCTACGAAGTAGGATAGGACGTCACCATGTCCACTCTCATGGACGTCGTCCAAGGGGAGAAGGAATTGACAAGGAACTACATTGAGCGATTCCGCCAAACCGCCATGAAGCTGCCCTCCGAAAATCCAGATTCCTCTTTAATTGAAATTTGCCAAAAGCGACTGCTCCCAATAATCAGTCTCTGGATGGGCGAAAGTCAATTCAAAGATTGGAAGACGTTCATCATCAGCGCCACAAGCGTCGAAGAACGACTGAAGAAGGCTCGCCAACTGGGATTGCACATCTCGGAAGGAGAAAACAAGGGCAAGCATCCCAACAACGATAATGGGGGTAGCCCCTCCAACAATCGGGACAGCAAGGGAAAGCAGGCTATGGTGGCCGATACAGCGCAAAAACCTGAGCCGAGGCCAACAGACAAACAATGGCCGCAAATCACTTACTCCTTCGAAGACAGTCACATCAAGCCCATCTTGGACATGCTCATACAAGGGGACAGAATTCAGCTTCCTTCACCAAGACGGGAACCGCGGCCGGCAGAGATAGAAAATCTAAAGTACTGCCATTATCATCGCTATGTTCATCATGCTACACACGATTGCTACCAGCTGAAATGGTACATCCAGAACCTCATCGATTCGAACGCTCTGGCTATCGATTTCGAAGAGGTAACCGTGGCGGCCAATATGGTGTCCATACAATTCGGCAGCTTCCCTCCGACGGAGACTCAAGACGGGGTGATCCCCGTCCCTCTAGCGACAATGGAGATTACCAATCTTCCACCTCCCCGAGATTAGGCTGCCGTTCTAGTACCCCTCACCACATCACGAGGGGAGGTCATGTGGATCCATCCAGACTTGGTGTCAGAAGTGACTCGTCCCACACCATCTACCACCGACAAAAAGAAAAGTGAAAAAGTCAGGACCTGCCACACAATCTCGACAGACAACGAAGAAGCTACAGCCGTCGTCACGCGATCCGGAGCACAATCCCAACCTGTGGTTGACAATCCAGTCAAAAATCATCAATCCACTACAATTGATGCTCCGGGACCAGCTCAGCCTTCGACGACCGACAAGCCTAGGCCGAGGAAGACTCGCTTCGACAAATCCCTCCGAAAAGAGGCAGCCCAAGGACTAGAGAGGCCCTACAACTTTGACATCTTAGCACAATTGGCTAACACACCGACCAAGTTATCACTGTACGAACTCCTAAGGCTCTCCAAGGACGTTTGTATTGCATTAAGCGAAGCACTCCAAAATGCCGATGTCTATCTGGCTCAATCCAACCTCACCGGGGAGGACTCACCCATGGATCTCCAAGACAGTGCCTGCACGGGAGCAATGCCTAATATCGTCTTTACTCCGCAGGACATGCTCATCAAAACCTACCTACACGATCGCCCGCTATACTACACGGGGTACATCGGCAACGTGAAGGTGGATCGGATGCACATAGATCCTGGCTCTTCCATAAGCATCATCCCGAAGGGTCTATTACATCATCTCCGTATCCCAATGCATCGCCTGACACCTACAAGCACCGCCATCAGCGGTTTCAATTCGGGCAGGAGCTACCATATTGGGAAGATTCGTCTGAAGTGTCAAATCGGTGACCTCCAATCCGAAGTCACCTGCTACGTCATAGATGGAGACACTTCTTATAACATCCTCTTGGGGCGCCCATGGATACACGATTACATGATCGTGCCTTCCATGCTACACCAGTGCTTCAAATATGTCGACAAATACGGCTTCGTGAAGACAGAATTTGCTGATATCGATCCCTTCAAAGGGGTCGAATCCTACTACTCAGACTCCTGCCTATACGAAAAGTTGAAGAGGCACCTTGATGAAGGAGACGTGCAAGCTCATACTTAGACAGCTACGGGATTAGAAGGACCTCTGACGATCCACCTCCAAGCTCGCAAACCGGGCAAGTCCACACCCCTTACTGCCACTCTGAGGAAGGACGCGATCAGCCTC
Organism: Iris pallida; assembly: GCA_029216955.1. Classification (NCBI taxonomy): domain Eukaryota; kingdom Viridiplantae; phylum Streptophyta; class Magnoliopsida; order Asparagales; family Iridaceae; genus Iris; species Iris pallida. The sequence goes on from JANAVB010044368.1 coordinate 8,902, forward strand.
TCGGCGCAAGAGGAGCAGATGACAATCCGGCTGCCAAGGTCCGGCCAAGTATCGAGACCCACAACGGGACTACTAACAATCAGACTGCCGAGAGTCAGTCAACCCCAAACGGGGAAGCTCAACCCCTCCGACAAGCCGCTGACGATACGCCTTCCCAAGAAGGGTCGTCACCCCAATGCAAGGTCTGACACTTCTAGCGAACCAGCCACTCCTCGCTCCACATCAAGTGCCAAACTGGGGGTCGCTAGTCTGCCAACAACTCCACGCTCTGCTCCATCAACTGAACCACTGACAATCAAGCTTCCCAGGACATCTTCTCAGTCTTCATTCACACAGGGGATAGCCGAAGAGAAACCAGAGTTAGCCAAGTATGTGGCTGCCCACACTGATGTTCCCTCCGCTGATGATGTAATCCTCCTAGAAAAGATACCTTACTTCATCAATAAAGGGTTATCTTTGAACTACACCGAGCTCAATAAGCTATGTACAATGTATGCTATGGAATACGGTATAGGCACTCACCTACACACACAAGTGACAAATGTGTACACCGCGATCCAGCTTACTCCAGTAGAAGACGCTTACCGAATAATCGAGGGAGGAGATCATCCGATCATCTTCGGCCGGACGAACAACCCGCATCCCTTCACCATAGAGGAAGCCGACCTCGGGACAGATGCCGGAAGACTGCCTCTGTATCTGTATAGCCCATAATCCAAATATCTCATGAAGAAACAGGGGTATGATCTGGAGATGACGCCAGGTTTAAACTACGGCACTGGGCGACAATTACATTTGAAGCCGCCAGTCCCGACGGGCAAACCACGGAACTACTATAGCAAAACTCGATACGAGTTATGGTATGTAACATCTACTACGACCCCTGAAAGTTCAGATGCAGAATACGACTGGCAGTCACATTCAACCGGATCACCAACTTCCGACTCGGATACCAGCATCGGAGATGTGTTCAGACAAGTCATGTCAGTCAACATGGCATTCGTCGACGCTTACGAGGAAGACGAAGACATCCCCGAGATCCTCGAGCTAGAGCCGTGGGCCCAGCAATTGGATGCACAATAGGAAAAGCGGTTTGAACTGAGAGAACCTCCTACTGAAGATGAGGTTATACAAGTTGACCTCGGCAGCGAATCTTCTCCAAAATCGATTTTCGTCAGTAAAAGCCTAACAGACAAAGAACGAGAGTCGCTGCTAGAACTTGTCAGAGAATACATTGATGTGTTCGCCTGGAGCTATGAAGACATGCCAGGGTTAAATCCCGACATTGCTCTTCACAAACTCAACATTCGGCCGGATGCGAAGCCAGTCAAGCAACAACAGCGATGCTTCCGCCCAGGCATCATGGACGCGATCGAAGCCAAAGTCAACAAACTGATAGCCAGCAGCTTTATTCGTGAGGAGCAACATCCCGATTGGGTCGCCAATATAGTACCCGTTCTCAAGAAGAATGGGAAGATTCGAATCTGCATCCACTTCCGCAATCTGAACGAGGCATGCCCCAAAGATGAATTCCCCCTTTCTATCACAGACATCATGATCGACAATACCTGCGGCTTCGAACGTATGTCATTCATAGACGGCATCTCGGGGTACAACCAAATCAAGATGTCTCCTGACGACGAAAAGCATACATCGTTCCGAACACCGATTGGCACATACTGTTACACAGTTATGCCTTTCGGCTTAAAGAATGCTGGAGCCACATATCAAAGAGCCATGAGCATTATCTTCAGAGACCACTTACGCAAGACAGTGGAGTGCTATGTTGACGATATAGCCGTTAAGTGCCGCTGCAAGGGAGACCATCTGCAGGACCTAAGGACGGTATTCGACCTAATACGAGCGCACAATTTGAAAATGAACCCTACGAAGTCCTTTCTGGGCGTATCCAGCGGAAAGTTCTTGGGCTTTATCATCACGGCACAAGGTTTCCATGTAGACCCTGAGAAGACGAAAGCAATCATGGAGATGGGTCCCCCAAGAAATCTCTGCGAACTCAGAGGCCTCCAAGGGAGGCTAGCTTACATCAGGAGGTTCATTTCCAACCTCTTCGGGCGATACTGACCATTCACACACCTCATGAAGAAAGGAGTCTCATTCATATGGGACGAGGAATGCCAGTGTGCTTTCGACAGCATCAAAGAATATTTGTCAAATCCTTCAGTCTTGGTGGCCCCGGTTCCTGGAAAACCATTCCTGCTCTATGTACGAGCAATGGAACACTCCCTCGGGGCCCTGCTGGCACAAAACAATGACGCAGGCCATGAGCAGGCCATATATTACCTCAGCCGAATGATGATTGGGCCAGAGCACCGATACACCGCTGTGGAGAAGGAATGCCTCGCCTTGGTGTTCGCCATTCAGAAAATACGATACTATGTCACCGGACAAAGGATACATGTGACCTCACGAGTCAACCCTCTCAGAGTCCTCGTGACTAAACCAGGGGCACTTAGCTCTCGACTCGCTACATGGGCAATATTGTTGTCCCCTTATCATATGATCTTTGTCCCACAAAAGACAGTCAAAGGTCAAGCCCTGGCGGACTTTTTAGCAGCCCACCCAGGCTTCGAGTCCTCCAGAATATATGAAGAGATCCCAGATGAGGTCGCCTACTCACATACAACCTCTCACGGGGCTATATGGCGAATATTCTTCGACGGTGCTTCGAGGACCGGACCTAAAGGCAATATAGTCGTCGGAGTCGGGGTAGTGCTGATCTTCCCTTCCGGATTGGTGATTAACCGCACTTATTACCTCACCGAGCCCTGCTCTAACAATGTGGCCGAGTACAACGCTCTGGTCATTGGCCTCCAACTTGCAAAAGAGCTGGGGGTAGAATACCTTGAAGAATACGGCGATTCCCAACTAATCGTCAATCAGATTCGGGGCTCATACGAAGTCCGCCACGAAGATATGATCCCTTATCACCAAATAGCGATTGACATCATCTCGTCATTCGAGGGGTTTTTCATCGAACATGTCCCCAGACTCCGAAATATTGAAGCTGACGCCTTAGCTGGTCTTGCCGTTTCCCTAGCAGTTCCGAATTATGATCACCGATCAGTGGATGTGATAGGCCACGAACTAGTCTGTCCCAAGAATAATGTGCAATTTGTGGCGAGTTATTCTGCACAGACGATCGATGATGCCCCAGATTGGAGACAACCATTCATCGACTTCATCGTCTACGACATCCTGCCCGAGAACCCAAAGGAAGCCACCTCCATCAGACGGCGTTCTCTCAGATTCTTCTACGATACAGAGACGAAAATGCTGTATCGTCGCTCTTACGACGGATTACTGCTTCGGTGTCTGTCAAATACAGAAGCCAAAGAAGCCGTACGAGAAGCTCATGATGGTGTCTGCGGGGCCCACCAGCCTGGCCTAAAATTGCAAGACCGCCTTCGACGAATGGGCTACTATTGGCCCACGATGGTGGCAGATACGATAGATTATGCTAGAAAATGCAAAGCCTGCCAAGTCCACGCGGACTTCATTCACCAACCATCCGAGTTTCTACATCCGATAGTGGCGTCCTGGCCGTTCGAAGCATGGAAAATGGATATCATTGGTCCAATCACCCCACCTTCCTCCCGAGGACATCGCTTCATACTTGCGATCACTGATTTGGACGGAAGCTATCCCACTTGCAGAAGTTAAGACTTCAAACGTGATCAGCTTCCTTAAGCATCACGTCATCTACCGCTTTGGACTGCCCCGAAAGATCATCCATGATAATGGTCCGCAGTTTGCAAGCCACGCATTCTACCGATTTTACGATAAGTACCGTATTCAGAATGTCGCTTCGACACCATACAACCCGGCAGTAAACAGGTTGGCAGAGGCATTCAACAAAATAATCATCAAACTCCTCAAGAAGTTTCTCTCCTCCAATAAACGCGACTGGAACGAGAAGCTCGGCAAATGCTTATGGGCTTATCGCACCACAGTTTGAACAGCCACCGGGAATACACCATTCTTCCTGGTATAGGGGAGTGAGGTAGTCCTCCCATTGGAGACTCAGATCCCCTCACTACGTGTCGCCCTCACACATCAATTGACGACAGATGAAAACCACCATCGTCGGCTACAGGAATTGGAGGCACTAGATGAAAAGCGCCTCTTGGCTCAGCAACGAATTGAGCTATAACAAGCACGCATCTCTGGAGCCTTCAACAAGAAGGTCAAAATCAGAACATTCCAGGTGGGCGATCTCGTCCTGGCCGTCCGGAGGCCGATGGTCATGACTCACAAGAACACCGGCAAATTCCAGCCAAAGTGGGAAGGCCCATTTATCATCGAGACAGTATTCTCCAACGGTGCTTACCGCCTCGCAAAACAAAATGGAGACTTGCTCATGTTGCCCGTCAACGGCAAGTTCCTGAAGAAATATTATGTCTAAACGACATACATTTCAGATTATCAAGTCATGTACCCGCTGGTACCGCTGAACTCATATCCACAACATTTCAGATTATCGAGTCATGTACCTGCTGGTACCGCTGAACTCACATCCACAACATTTCAGATTATCGAGTCATGTACCCGCTGGTACCGCTGAACTCACATCCATAACATTTCAGATTATCGAGTCATGTACCCGCTGGTGCCGCTGAACTCACACTTCCTCAATATTCTAAATTACCGAGTTATGTACCCGCTGGTGCCTCTGAACTCACATTCCGGTCACCCTTTCAGATAGTAAGTCACATATGATTATACCTCTGAACTTTCTTCCTAGAAGAGATCCTCCCTCATGATCCACTACCCGCGCTCCCAGTGCACAAAAAGGGTAATCGATCCACAAATTTCCGAAACGACCATGTCCTCATTACCTCTGAGTCGTTTTCACTTCCACCAAAAACAAACCTCCCCCTCACATAGAACTTCCACGTTCTCCTACCTCTGAGTCGTTCTATGTACCCCCTCTTTATTGAGCCCACTCCTGCCATGTCCTCATTACCTCTGAGTGGGATGGCTCCGTCGAAGAAACCTTCATGCTTGCCATGTCCACATTACCTTTGAGCAAGTATGTCGGTCCCCTTTCAACCTATTATCTGTACCCACAACCGGAGTACGACAAGGATAATAGGTCCACAAATGTCCTCTGTTGACCACAAATGTCCTCTGTTGACCACAAATGTCTTCTGTTGACCACAAATGTCCTATGTTGACCACAAACGTCCTCTGTTGACCACAAATGTCCTCTGTTGACCACAAATATCCGCTATTGACCACGAATATCTTCCGTGAAGTCTCCCCTACCATGTTCTCATTACCTCTGAGCAGGAAAATTCTATGGTAAAAACCTTCATGTTTGCCATGTCCTCATAACCTCTGAGCAAATATGTTGGTTTCCTTTCATCCCATTATCCGTATCTTGAACCAGGGTACGCCAAGGATAATAGGTCTACAAATATCCCTTGCTAAGCTTCTTAGCATAAACCCACCATCTCACCATGCCCCGGGAGACCAGCTGCTCTACGGCATTCTTTTTCCCAACACCAAGAACACCCATGACCACTTTGCCATGGCTGTTCCGGACATCCTGGCCAAACTTGTTATCCCTACCTAAAACCAAGGTACGCCTAGGGTAACAGGTCCACAAATAATCCCCCAGCAAGTCCAATTCCAGAAAATGCCACAAGTACAAGAAAGAGAAGATGAGTTGAAACATGCTCATTTATTCAAAATTTAAAGTGCTACATCATTGGGGATCACATCCCTTACAAAAATAAAAGAAAAAAGAGAAGCAAAAAAAAACAGAAAGCCGATCACTGCTCCGGGGCACATAACACCCTGAGACGGTCCGTCAGCAGGGCAACCGACCGCTCAAACCTCTGGGTAGCTCGAAGCTCCGCCTCCCGAGTCAGCACCGCCTCGTCCTTCAGTTGAGCATGGGCTTGCCAGTTATCCTCGAATCTCTTAAAGGCCCGCTCCAAGTTGACAGAAGAGCGAGAAACCCTCTGTCACTCCCCGTTCCCGGAATACGTATTTTTATATATGTACAACTCATGTGTATTAGTTAGTATTTATTATGTATTATTCTGTATTTAAATTCCTTTAGTTTCATGTTAATTAATTATCTGCTCTTTAAATTTTTATGTTAATTAATTTCCTGCAAATTTTATTTCTGCAATTATATTTCTGCAATTTTATTACCTGTATTTTATTTGCTACTTTAGTGTTATTGGGTTTCGATTTGCCGGATCCCCTTAAACCCGGCCCAACACCCCACCAACCACCACCCTTCCAATTTAAAGCTTCCATCTTTTTCTCTCACCTCGTTACTTCATTCTCACCATTACTTCTTCTTCTTCCTCTCATTACTCCCACCACCTACCAGCAGCAGGAGAAGGCAAGTACAAACTTGCTTCTCAATTACCCATTTTTATGGTTCATTTACCTTCTTCTCGTGATTCCAAGAGAGATTAGTTCTTAGCATTTTTGATTTCTACGGCTGGTTTTCTCTAGATCTAAGTTATAGTATTTCGGCTATTCATGGGTTCTTGATCCACCAACTTAGCGTGTATTTCTGGCACTGGAACAAGGCTCCATGGGACTTAGAGTTTGGGAGATGTTTCACGCACACGTTCTCACGTGCTTGCGTAAACATCAGCCCAGTCACGCACACGTCTATACGTGTTTGCGTATATTTTAGTCACGCTAACGTTCTCATGAGCGTGCGTGTATTTCAGTCACGCTCATGTCTGTGCGTGCCTGCGTGACTTTTGAGTTACGTTCACACTGTGCGTGCCTGCATGACTTTTGAGTTACGTCCACTCTGTACGTGCGTGTATTTTTAGTCACGCTCGTATTTGAGTGCGTGTATTTTCAGTCACGCTCGCGTTGTCTGCGTGTATTTGAGTCATGCTCCTGTCTTTGTACTGCGTGCGTGACTTTTCACGCTCATGTCCCTGAGCTTGCGTGTGTGACTTTTTACGATCACATTGTGCGTGACTTTTGGCGTACGTGACTTTTTACCCTCACACTGAGCGTGCGTGCGTGAATTATTTGTCACGCTCATACGCTCATGTTGCCAGCACGTATCACTTGTCACGCATCACTTGTCACACCTCACTATTCACGATCACGCTTACCAGAGTGTACTACTTTTTATGCTCGCTCCTTCATGCCAGACTTGGCGTACTTTTCACGCATACGATTCTTGCGTGTCTTTTTGACTTAGCTTAGACTTGTTAGCATGACTTCCTGACTTGAGAGTTTTATTTGTTCTATATTTTATTCATTTAATGTTGGCATGATAATTCCCTATTATATCCTTACGCTTTTTTGCGTGAACCCAAAAATCTTAGCATGTTAATATTTTAATACCTATGGTTGTGTATTAGTGCCAAGTGTCTGGAGTGGTATATGGATATCCAGTGAGACTGGAACTTGACCTTGAGAGTTATAGACTCAACCCTATTTAATGCTAACGACTTTCATGCCTTGTCACCATTAATGACGATGGTTATCTTGACTAATTTGATCATGCGTTCCTAGTTGGAACTAAGAGACTGGCTAGTCGTCTTATTGAAATAAATGAATAAGACACGTTCATGTTATGAACTATTGCAATCGACTGGCTGATCCCGAAATATTGACATACATGCACATGCAGGCTTCAATCTATTTATTTATTTATTTATCTATTTATTTATTTTCTACAAAAGAAGCATGTGTACCTTATGGTCAAGGTATGATTACTATGGTTAGATTTGATTGTTGCATTATGCTATGTAAGACCTGCAACCTAACCGCACTGGTATCGTTGTAGAGTTGTGCATATTGTACCCCGTACGAAAGTACTCACTTGAATGACCATGATCCACGGCATGGGATTTCACTCAACGTAGGGACTATTAAGTTAAATAAAATAATGATTACATGGAGAGAATGGATTCTCGAGTTCTTATATGGCAGCCCCCTTGGGATGAGTAGTACCCGACGGGCCGGCTAGTTTCCACAGATACTGTAAATTTGCCACACGGGCAGGGAACATTATCTGCTTTTATTATTATGGTATATTGTATATTGACGGGCATCCTGCTAGGACTCGTCTAATTCATGCATGGCGCACATGATTGACTGGATAGACTAGCCTTGCTCACACATAGTAAGAACTGAGGAACCTTTATTGCATAATTCCAGGATAACTTGGGACTCATAATAGCAAGCCGTAGGATTTGATTGGCCGTTCAAGATGATTTGTTTGTGTACTGTACTACTCTGTTACCTAACTGGGATGATCAGAATGTCAAAACATGACGGGTCAACTTCTGTCCTTGTTTGGTTGGAAGGTTGGTTTGAAGTGTCGTGATGTGATGTGAATCCTAGTAGCAAGCAGAGATCTATTATTATATTCTTTTACTTACTGGTTTATGTCCTTCATATCGTCCTTCCTTGTGTACTTGCTATTAGAGGTCTAACCTCTCTGGTTTTGCATGGCCAGATTTAGAGCCGGTTCCCGAGGATCCAGCGTACTTCTACCTCCAAGATGGTCAACACTAGGAGAATGATTGCAGGAGGACTCGAGTGGGTTCCTTACTTCACCGCTCATTTTGTTATTTACCTTTATACTTAGCCGTTTGGCACCGACATGTTAGTCGGATTGTCTTGTACTTACTTTTACATAATTATAATTAAGTCAGACTGCAGCTGATAACAATTGTATATACTTGCTATACCATCTGGCTATGTTTTGTAAAGCCAGATCTCAAGAACATTTTGACTGAGCATTTGGGACGCCTTACTGCTTTACCTTACATGTTCTCTATTACTGTTTCTTGCTTGAATGATTGAGACAATAGATGTGAAATGACCATAGTAAGACCTTTATATAGTATGCACCCCCCTCGTCTGGTTAGACAGCATTGATCGTATTATACGGTATTCATCTACCCGTAATACGTAGCTGGCTGAGTCATTCCCCCGCTCTCCAGTATTCTGGTTCTGGGGCGTAACAAAGGTTTTAGTGGTGGCCCATGCAGGTTTGATTTCAGACTTGTGGGGTGTTTTGATTTATAGGATGTCTCAATCACACATATTTCCCCTTGATCTCATGATTCGTTATTCTCAAACCCTTGCTTGACATTCCGGTATCCTTTGATTTCATCGATCCTTCATGTCCGGTTGTTTGATTGTTCTCTTATCCCTTTTCTTAGGGGCACTTCGTCCGCATCGGTCAGAGTTGGGCAGCAACAACAAGAGCAACATAGACAACCTGACCAAGTTGGTCAGCAACAAGGGCCAGTCTTACCTCAGGGGGCTACCCAGGAAGAAGTGATAGTGGAAGCAGCAGCAGCAGCTGGATCGCAGTATCCGGATGTTCCACCACCACCAACAGTTCCACCTACTCCTGTGGAAGTAGACACACCAGCCCTTCTGGAGATCATGAGAGGAATGATGGCTGCTTAGCAACATCAGATGTTGGCCCAGCAGCGCATGCACACTCAGCTACAAGAGAAGAATGTGTTGCTCAACCAAGGATTGCAGACAGTATTGGAAAGAGGAGTGAGGCCAGATTCAGGAGCATCAGCCAGGTTTTGCAAGTACAACCCCTGCCGTTTCGAGGGCACGGAGGATGCCATCTCAGCAGATGCATGGCTTAAGGATATTGAGGCTATTCTGACCGCAGCTAAGGTGCCGACAGAAGAACGTGTGGATCTAGTGAAGTTGTTACTTCAGGATCTCGCACGTGATTGGTGGGAATCAGAAGAAGTGGGCATCAGACGTCCTGTGGCTTGGGACGATTTTACTATAAGATTCAAGACCAAGTACTATGGAGTTGTGGCGCAATTTGAGCTACAACAGAAATTTATCAACCTCAGGCAGGCCGGCAAGACTGTAGATGCTTATGCAGCGAAATTTTGCAGATTGAGTAGATTCGCCCCAGAGATGGTAGCAACGGAGCGCCAGAGGGCCATGAGGTTTCAGCAAGGGTTTCATCTTGAGCTCTTGCAATTGATAGAAGGGCACAATTACCAAACTTTTGACGAAATATTAACGGCAACTCGAAGGCATGAGATCACTATTCAGAGGCTTGCAGTAAGGACTGGGGGTCAGAAGAGATCCCACAGTCAGATTGAAGGAGGAGGGGGAGCAGCGCCCCGAACAACAGCACCATCCGCTGGCATTCGTATCCACGATGTGGCAATACGAGGGTCAGCACCACCCAGGCAGCAGCAGCAACAGCAACAGGGGAAGAACCAGCAACCCCCGATAGGCTGCACTTATTGTGGAAAGATGGGACACACTAGAGAGGTGTGTCGGACCTTGAATGGACTATGTCTGATATGTGGAAATCCAGACCATCGGGTTACCACATGTCCCATGAATTCGAGGACAGGAGGACCAGGGCAGCAGTTTCCTGCTCTGCCAGCACCAGGGGCAGGCCAGTATCGAGGACTAGCAGTGGCAGTAAGGCCGTTGGCACAACGTCCGTTAGTACCGCAGGCTCAGATGTTTCGACAGCAGGGACCACCGATGCAGCAACACCAGCATAGACCACCCCAGCATCATCAAGGAAGGGGCCAGCAACAGCATCAGGCTAGGCCGTAGCATGGGAATCAGCAAGGAGGTCGAGGGCAAGCATTCACTCTGTCCTTGGAGGAGGCATTGGCATCGGAAGATGTTGTGGCAGGTAACATTCTCGTCGCCTCATATCCCGCAGTAGCATTGTTTGATTCGGGAGCATCCCATTCATTTATATCTGTACGATTTGCGACACGACTAGGAATGGAGTTCGAGGCATTGCCAGGGAGGTTGAATATACTCACTGGTAATAGGCTCGTAGGAGTTAGTAGAGTTATTTTAGCGTGTAGCGTTGTAGTTTGCGGGCATTCTTTACCTGCTCGGTTGATAGAATTTCCTGTTGGGAATTTCGACGTTATCTTAGGCATGGACTGGCTGAAAGACAGTCATGCAACAATAGATTGTCGTAGAGGGAGTATATCTTTTGATATTCCAGGCATGCAGAGGTTTACCTTAGTCAGATCAGAGGCAACTCAGCAAAAGCAGGGAGTAGTGACGACAATAGAGGAAGTTCATATTCTGAAGGTAGTTGAAGAATTTTTAGATGTATTTCCTGAAGAACTTCCAGGTCTACCACCAGTTAGAGATATTGAGTTCAGTATAGAATTGGCACCAGGAACTAAACCGATATCAGATCGGGTTTATAGAATGGCGGATTCGAAGCAGGCCAAGGTATATCAACATATAGAGGAACTGAAGGAGAAGAAGTTCATCCAAGCTAGCATATCACCATGGGCAGCACCGGTGGTACTTATGGGAAAGAAGGATGGATCATCCAGATTATGCATTGACTACAGGAAGCTTAACGCGGCAACAGTGGAGAACAAGTACCCATTACCCAGGATCGACGACTTATTTGATCAGTTGAGCAGAGCTAGAGTTTTCTCTAAGATAGACCTTCGTTCAGGGTACCATCAGGTGAGGGTTCGGAAGGAAGATATTCCCAAGACAGCATTCAGGTCGAAGTATGGGCATTATAAATTTTTAGTAATGCCGTTTGGTTTGACCAATGCTCCAGCAATATTCATGGATTTGATGAATCGTATCTTTATGCCATATTTAGACCAGTTTGTCGTTGTGTTTCTTGACGACATTCTCGTATACTCTACTAGTGAAGAGGAGCATGAAGACCACCTCAGGAAAGTGTTGCAAGTTCTGAGAAAGAACCAGTTGTATGCCAAGCTCAGTAAGTGTGAGTTTTGGTCGGATCACATTTCATTTTTGGGTCATATCATATCAGGAGCTGGAGTAGCAGTAAATCCCCAGAGGGTAGAAGCAGTAGAGAGTTGGCCAGTACCCAAGACCGTAGCAGATGTGCGGAGTTTCTTGGGATTGGCAGGATATTACAGAAGGTTTGTGTCAGACTTTGCAAGGCTTTCAGCACCCATGACCCGCTTGACCCGGAAGGATATGCCATTTGATTGGTCGGCAGAATGTCAGGCATCATTCGAGACTTTGAAACAGAAGTTGATATCAGCACCTATTCTTACATTGCCAGTTGGACCCGGAGGTTTTACAGTATATTGTGATGCGTCAGGTAAAGGACTTGGATGTGTCCTTATGCAACATGGGAAGGTGATAGCGTATGCATCTAGGCAGCTTCAGGACCATGAGAAGAATTATCCAACTCATGATTTAGAGTTGGCGGCAGTAGTGTTTGCTCTGAAGCTATGGAGGCATTAATTATATGGTGACCGAGTGGAGATGTACATAGATCATAAAAGTCTGAAGTACATCTTTACTCAGAAGGAGCTGAACATGAGGCAGAGAAGATGGTTGGAGTTGATTAAGGAATATGACGTGGAGCTTCAGTATCATCCAGGCAAGGCTAATGTAGTAGCAGACGCTCTTAGCAGGAGAGGCGGCACATTTATGTTGACAACACAGAAGCACATCTTAGAAGACCTTCAGCAGATGGGCATCGAAGTTATATTTCCTAGTGATATAGGAGTTCTAACTAGTCTACAAGTCCAATCTGACTTGGTAGACAGGATCAAGGCAGCTCAGGCACAGGACCCAAGGATTCGGAAGCTTAGGGCAGAATGTGAGTCAGGACTCAGGAAGGAGATGAGGATTCACGAAGATGGTACACTTAGGTTTGGATCACGTCTATGTGTGCCTAGTGGAGATATCAGACAGGAGGTTATGGCAGAAGCTTACAGTTCTCAGTATTCTATTCACCCTGAAGGGACGAAGATGTACCAAGATATCAAGCAGCATTTCTGGTGGAACGGGATAAAGAGGGAGATCGCTAGATTTGTTTCCCGTTGCTTGGTATGTCAGCAAGTGAAGGCAGAACAGCAGAGGCCAGCTGGGTTATTGCAACCGCTTCCTATCCCAGAATGGAAATGGAAGCATATTACAATGGACTTTGTGACCGGTTTACCAAGATCACCAAGTGGTAAAGACGCTATTTGGGTGATAGTAGACCGGCTTACGAAGGTAGCACACTTTCTTCCTTTCAGAGTAGGGCAATCTACAGAAAAGTTGGCAGAGTTGTATATGCAACAGATAGTCAGGCAGCATGGAGTCCCTGTCAGTATTGTGTCAGATCGAGATACCCGCTTTACATCACATTTCTGGAAGAGCTTACATCATAGTCTGGGTACCAAGTTAAGGTTTAGCACGGCCTACCATCCGCAGACAGATGGACAATCAGAAAGAACGATTCAGACTTTAGAAGACATGTTACGAGCTTGTACTCTAGATTTTGGAGGGTCTTGGGAGAGTCACCTGCACTTGGTCGAGTTCTCATACAACAATAGTTATCAAGCCAGTATCCAGATGGCGCCATTTGAAGCATTATATGGTAAGAAGTGCAGGTCACCGCTTGCATGGGATGATATCGGGGAGAGGAAGATGCTAGGCCCAGAAATGATTATTCAGACGGTTGAAGTAGTTAAAGAAATTAGAGAGCGACTTAGAGTTGCGCAGGATCGACATCGTCATTGGGCGGACCAGCATCGTAGGCCATTAGAATTCTCTGTTGGGGACCACGTATTCTTGCGGATCTCACCTACTCGTGTGGTCATTAGATTTGGCGTTCACGAGAAATTGAGTCCGCGGTACGTAGGCCCATTTGTTATCTTTGATCGGATAGGCGATGTTGCTTATCGTTTATCACTCCCACCTTCGTTACGAGAGGTGCAAGACGTGTTTCATGTATCTCAATTACGTAGGTATGTATCGGACCCAAGCCATGTCCTCGATCACTCTGAGCTGGTTGTTGGTACCAACCTGTCTTACGAGGAACAGCCTGTGTCCATTTTGGACCGAAGAGAGAAGATACTCAAGAACCGAACAATTAGTCTTGTCCATGTTGCTTGGGGTCATCACTCCTTGGGAGAGTCAACGTGGGAACGTGAGGATGATATCCGATCACGGTATCCACACTTGTTTGACTCACAAGGTATATTTCTTTCTGTATACCTTGATTGTCTTAATTTCTCATGCTTATCACTTTATGGGTAGAGCTACTTGATATCGTATATTGATGGATTTACATATATAGTACTTACTTTTGATATGGTAAAAATGATTGCTTGCTCACTAGAATTGCTTGTATTAGTTTAGCTCTGACATTTCTATCCGGCTTGGATTTGAAATTCCGAGGACGGAATTTTTCTAAGGTGGGTAGAGATGTCACTCCCCATTCCCGAAATGCGTATTTTTATATATGTACAACTCATGTGTATTTAGTTAGTATTTATCATGTATTATTCTGTATTTAAATTCCTTTAGTTTTATGTTAATTAATTATCTGCTCTTTTAATTTTCATGTTAATTAATTTCCTGCAAATTTTATTTCTGCAATTATATTTCTGCAATTTTATTACCTGCATTTTATTTGCTGTTTTAGTGTTATTGGGTTTCGGTTTGCCGGATCCCCTTAAACCCGGCCCAACACCCCACCTACCACCACCCTTCCTATTTAAAGCTTCCATCTCTTTCTCTCTCCTCGTTACTTCATTCTCACCATTACTTCTTCTTCTTCCTCTCATTACTCCCCACCACCTACCAGTAGCAGGAGAAGGCAAGTGCAAACTTGCTTCTCAATCACCCATTTTTATGGTTCATTTGCCTTCTTCTCGTGATTCCAAGAGAGATTAGTTCTTAGCATTTTTGATTTCTACGGCTGGTTTTCTCTAGATCTAAGTTATAGTATTTCGGCTGTTCATGGGTTCTTGATCCACCAACTTAGCATGTATTTCTGGCACTGGAACAAGGCTCCATGGGACTTGGAGTTTGGAAGATGTTTCACGCACACGTTCTTACGTGCTCGCGTAAACATCAGCCCAGTCGCGCACACGTCTATACGTGTTTGCGTGTATTTTAGTCACGCTAACGTTCTCATGAGCATGCGTGTATTTCAGTCACGCTCATGTCTGTGCGTGCCTACGTGACTTTTGAGTTACGTTCACACTGTGCGTGCCTGCGTGACTTTTGAGTTACGTCCACTCTGTGCGTGCGTGTATTTTTAGTCATGCTCGCATTTGAGTGCGTGTATTTTCAGTCACGCTCGCGTTGTCTGCATGTATTTGAGTCACGCTCCTGTCTTTGTACTGCGTGCGTGACTTTTCACGCTCATATCCCTGAGCTTGCATGCGTGACTTTTCACGATCACATTGTGCGTGACTTTTGGTGTGCGTGACTTTTCACCCTCACGCTGCGCGTGCGTGCGTGAATTATTTGTCACGCTCATACGCTCACGTTGCCAGCACGTATCACTTGTCACGCATCATATGTCACACCTCACTGTTCACGATCACGCTTACCAGAGTGTACTACTTTTTACGCTCGCTCCTTCATGCCAGACTTGGCGTACTTTTTTACGCATACGATTCTTGCGTGACTTTTGGACTTAGCTTAGACTTGTTAGCATGACTTCCTGACTTGGGAGTTTTATTTGTTCTATATTTTATTCATTTAATGTTGGCATGATAATTTCCTATTATATTCTTACGCCTTTTTGCGTGAACCCAAAAATCTTAGCATGTTGATATTTTAATACCTATGGTTGTGTATTAGTGCCAAGTGTCTGGAGTGGTATATGGATATCCAGTGAGACTGAAACTTGACCTTGAGAGTTATAGACTCAACCCTATTTAATGCTAATGACTTTCATGCCTTGTCACCATTAATGACGATGGTTATCTTGACTAATTTGATCATGCGTTCCTAGTTGAAACTAAGAGACTGGCTAGTCGTCTTATTAAAATAAATGAATAAGACACGTTCATGTTATGAACTATTGCAATCGACTGGCTGATCCCGAAATATTGACATACATGCACATGCAGGCTTCAATCTATTTATTTATTTATTTATCTATTTATTTATTTTCTACAAAAGAAGCATGTGTACCTTATGGTCAAGGCATGATTACCGTGGTTAGATTTGATTGTTGCATTATGCTATGTAAGACCTGCAACCTAACCGCACTGGTATCGTTGTAAAGTTGTGCATATCGTACCCCGTACGAAAGTACTCATTTGAATGACCATGATCCACGGCATGGGATTTCACTCAACGTAGGGACTATTAAGTTAAATAAAATAATGATTGCATAGAGAGAATGGATTTTCGAGTTCTTACATGGCAACCCCCTTGGGACGAGTAGTACCCGACGGGCCGGCTAGTTCCCACAGATACTGTAAATCTGCCACACGGGCAGGGAACAGTATCTGCTTTTATTATTATGGTATATTGTATATTGACGGGTGTCCTGCTAGGACTCGTCTAATTCATGCATGGTGCACATGATTGACTGGATAGACTAGCCTTGCTCACACATAGTAAGAACTGAGGAACCTTTATTGTATAATTCCAGGATAACTTGGGACTCATAATAGCAAGCCGTAGAATTTGATTGGTCGTTCAAGATGATTTATTTGTGTACTCTACTACTCTGTTACCTAACTGGGATGATCAGAATGTCAGGACATGACGGGTCAACTTCTGTCCTTGTTTGGTTGGGAGGTTGGTTTGAAGTATCGTGATGTGATGTGAATCCTAGTAGCAAGCAGAGATCTATTATTATATTCTTTTACTTACTGGTTTATGTCCTTCATATCGTCCTTCCTTGTGGTACTTGCTATTAGAGGTCTAACCTCTCTGGTTTTGCATGGCCAGATTTAGAGCCGGTTCCCGAGGATCCAGCGTACTTCTACCTCCAAGATGGTCAACGCTAGGAGAATGATTGCAGGAGGACTCGAATGGGTTCCTTACTTCACCGCTCGTTTTGTTATTTACCTTTATACTTAGCCGTTTGGCACCGACATGTTAGTCAGATTGTCTTGTACTTACTTTTACATAATTGTAATTAAGTCAGACTGTAGCTGATAACAATTGTGTATACTTGCTATACCATCTGGCTATGTTTTGTAAAGCCAGATCTCAAGAACATTTTGACTGAGCATTTGGGACGCCTTACTGCTTTACCTTACATGTTCTCTATTACTGTTTCTTACTTGAATGATTGAGACAATAGATGTGAAATGACCATAGTAAGACCTTTATGTAGTATGCACCCCCCTCGTCTGGTTAGACAACATTGATCGTATTATACGGTATTCATCTACCTGTAATACGTAGCTGGCTGAGTCATTCCCCCGCTCTCCAGTATTCTGGTTCTGGGGTATGACACCCTCTCGGCCTCCCGAGCAATGGACTCCTGCTCCGCACGAGCAGCCTCCAGCTCCGACTCTAAGAAAGTCAACTCCCTCTAGAGTGCGAGAATCCGCTCCTTCGTATCAGTGATCCCACGAGAAGCAGACACTTCCCGAGCCCGACAAGCCTGACTTCGATGACCCAGCCTGTCGTACGAAGCGAAGAACTTGTCAAGGTCTCCCTGCACAACTGGCCCGACAGTATCTCGAGTAAGTTTGATCCTATCCCGAGCAGCAATGAGGAAGCCCCGCTTCCGTTCAATCGCAGTGGGCAAACTCGCCTGCCGTATCGCCAGCAATTGGGTCACAAGCTGATCAGCCTCTGCCAACTTAGGCTCCAGGAGGGCAGCCAACCCCACCCCGCCAGGAAGGGACTTCAAAGTTGCAACCTGACCCCGAGCGCACCGAAGAGATAGAGAGAAAGGAGTCCCCCGTTCTACAGCAGCGTCTACGCCCCTTTTTAAGTGGCGATAGAAGCTGTCGACCACATCCTGCGTCACCTCGTCCAGAGCCTCCGAGGAAGCCGGTGTCAACAGGAGCGTAGCTGGCAAAGCTAAAGAAGATGCAACAGAATCTTTCGCTCCTGCCACAAGAGAAACAAACTCCGCACGGAAGGACGCATGAACAGCGACCAACTCCTCTTTAGCGGCCCGCAGAACTTGAATGCTCGGCAGGGTCGAGAGGTCAATCTCCGGAGCTGTATGATCAGCAGAGGATGAGGTGGAAACCATCGCCAGCTCCATTCCCATCTGCCCGGGGTTGGCAGGAGGCCCCTCGACATGAGACGGCAAAGAAGAGGGAACGCTCCTTTCTCCCAGATCACGGCAGGCCGAGCCTTCCCCAAGAACATCCGCGGTGGGAAGTAAAGGGTCAGGACCTGTAGGGCCAAGGCAACCATGAATCGATTTGACCTGGAGGATATATTGATAGAGCAAATAAGCCCCCTCACTAGTCAATATTTGGCTTATCTTACCAGTGGAGGAGTGTGGAGGCTGAAGGTCGCCTACAGCCACCGTAGCCTCATCCCTAACAATCTCCGAGTCAGGTATAATAGGCTCCTCCTCCCCTGCACCCTCGGGAAGGGATGCAACAAGATCGGCGTCGCCTTACTGAAGTTCAGCGATCTCGGGGATGGGCTCGAGGAAACCTTCGTCACCCGGGCCGAGGCCTCAGCAACCTGGGAGCTTCCAGCCGTCGCTGAAAGAGCCCCCGCAGAAAGGACCGCGACACACATGTCGCTAATCAAAGCAGCAAGGGCCGGATCAACTCTAGGGGCAGTAGACGGTTCAGGAGAGGTTGGTTCATCAGACGCCTACAAAGAAAAGTGATTAAGTCATATCTCCAAGAGAAAAGAAAACTACAATAAAGAGATGGCTCCGACTTGGTCTTACCTCCGGAACAGTGTCTGTACCTTCACCCCTCTCGGTAATAAGTAATCCACGAGACCTAACGGCAGCTCTCTTCACGAAAAAGGTCGCCCTGCTGTCAGAAGACTCGCGTCTGACTCGTTTACGTGAGGGACCAGACACAGCTGGAGGCTGTTCTTCCCTCACTACTTCCTCTTGTGTAGTAAGCAACGGATCTTCCGCCAGTTCATCGGGTGTGGGAAGCGGTTGATCCGTTACTTCTTCATCCCTACCAGAAAGGGAGTCTTCGCTATCATGATCATCCTCCTCCTTAGCCGACTCAGAAGGTTCTGATTAAGGGAGGGGAGTCTGGAGCGCTAGTTGCTTTCTAGCCTTAGCCTCCTTAGGCTTCTCCTCTAAACCGGTACCCATGATGAAACTGGTACTCGGATCGAAATTAACAGGAGGCTTGTTCGCCATAACATGATACAAAGCAGCCACGTACAAAATTTCCCTCGGCGCCTTAGTATCAGGGACCGAAAAGCTGGCCCGAGTATGATAAGCGTCATAATTATTCCACGCCCGGACACCATCAAGAATACTACCTTCAAAGCCCAAACAAGGGTTGGAACAATCAAGAAATAACTGGCTATAACCGAATTGGCGGGAAAACCTACTAGGTAGGTAAGGCTCCAAGTACAGATTATCGCGGTTGCGATAAACCAGATGCGCGGGGCGGATGTTGCGCAACCAGGTGAGCATATTAGGAGACAGAAAGTGAGAAGGTCCGGTATCATCAAGGTATACCTTCCTCACTTCCTCATCAGAAAAATGAGGAACGAACACAAAAAAGTCACACCCATCCACCCTCGCTAGCGCCCTCCGACAAGCTGGCATAGTGTTGTATTCCCAAGACCGACGATGGCATTTGAAAAGGAAAGCGTCTTCATCTGTAGCATCTTCCGCTATCCCAGGTCCCATCAAAGACTTGTAGTGTATCGCCAACCACCCCATCAAATAGTAGAAAGGCAGTTCTACGTGCTCAAAATCCAACGTCTTCTTGCGTGCAATAACCTTGGACGAGAATGTTCGAAGACCATAGTGTATGCTACACACCATAGCAGAAAGAAGGGCCAGTCTAACTCCAAATACCAGTTTAACAGCAGGGAGAATGAGTGGCGACCGATCCTCTCTATAGAACCTGCTCCTCCCGAGACTACGCAATTCCATAGCCATATCTTTAAAAACCCAGCCAGGAGCGCCTTCTCTGACATTTGTGTGGTTCCATAGTAAAAATAGCTAAGAGAGTCAGTTTGACTCCCGAATATGTCGCTCTTGGACCACGACTTCTTGACGCTTGACATCAGGTCCTTTATCTCTCTATGCGTTCGAGGGGTTCGAGGAGTAACTTCGCCAGAAGGGTCAACTTTAAAAAGATAATTAACCCAGGATGTGGTGTGGGGTGTAATGCCTGTGGTTCGTATTGCGTATTTTCAGAATACGTGTACGTATTTATTCTTTTATTGCATGATTTCCTTGCTTAATTCCTTCTTGGCTTGGCTTGGTTTATCCTTGGGTTGGTTCGGCCTGGCTTGGTTTTGATTGGGTTCATGATGAACCCTTGGATGAACCCCTACCTACCACCTCTATTTGCATTTATTAGCCCTCTTCATTCTCTCTTTATTTATCATCTTTTTCTTTCTCATTTACTTCCTTATTTACCAGAGAGAGAAGAGAGAGGTCTAGGCAAGTGTAACTTGCTTCATGGAGGAACTCCAATTTTATTACTTCATTCTCTTTCTTACAACATTCTAAAGCACTTTAGTACTTGGCATTTTCACTTTCCATGGCTAGATTCTTGTAGATCTATGTTTATTTTATTTTCGGATTTCTTGGGTTTTGATCTACTTAATCTTGCTATTTCTATGTTTTGATGGTTCCATGTTGTAGAGAATTTTGTTGTACCCCATTTTGACCTATGGAAGTTCGAATTTGGGCTCCGGATGAAAGTTTTATGAAGCTTGGAAGGCATGGGTTCCTAGTGTTCTTCTCCTCGGAATTTTGGAGAAGAAGAACAGTTCCCTGGCGCATGGCTGTACTTGACCGCATGAGTATTCGTGTGACAAGTCGCCATCAGTCGCATGAGACCCTTGTACTTCTAAACCGCATGGAAGTTAATCCCAGCCGCATGAGGCTGAGTCTCATACTCAGCCGCATGGGCTCATTTCCATCAGCCGCATGAGTCTACATGGACTTAGTCGCAGGGCTGGGAACGAACTCTTCTCGAACCGCATATGCAACTGTTCCCCCCCCAGCCGTATAAGCCATCGCATTGACCCAGCCTCATGCGCCCTCACTTCTTCCGGGCCGCATGGGTTTTGCTATGTGAGCCGCATGGACTTGAGTTCGCCATCAGCCGCATGAAGACCCCTCTAATTCGAGCCACATATGCGCTCACCTCCCTGAACCGCATAAACTCAAGCACTTGCCAGCCGCATTGGCCCTGATCCCCGAGCCGCATGGACTTCTGAGTCCGGGCCGCATGATCCCGATTAATTCCAGCCGCATGCGCCTTTGTATTTTCAGCCGCTGGCGCCCTCGTACTTCCAGCCGCATGCGCCCCTGGCCGCATATACGACTAAACTGTATGACTTTCTCATGGTCCTGTGTACTATTATTATCATTATT